>CAUYLG010038942.1:0-34327 GCA_963573385.1 Cacajao melanocephalus
CTAAGTCTGTTAGGACATTAAAGTCAAATGTGCCCTCCAGTGGCCACTTAGACTGGTTGTCCAGAGGATACTGTGGCCAGACTATGGTGGAGAGGAAAAGTAACTTATTTCTCTTTATGGAAAGGCCTGCTTTGGGTATATTTTGCACTAGACATCCCAGTGGTGACTTGGGTTCTGGGCAGGATTCCTGGTTACCCATAGTTCACGCGAGAAGGAATTATACCCAACATGGGCAGAATAATTCCTTTCCCGGAGGAGGGGGCTGAGAGAATCTATAGGCTGCAATGATTATAACGAGAAAGAGAATAAAAAGAGACAGAGCTAAGGCTATTTGCCACATGGGGAATTAGAGGAAGTGAAAGGAGGCAGGACCAGGAAGTGGGGGCTTTAATGGAGGAGGAAGAATAGGAGGAGGAAGGAGAACAGAGTTATTTCCAGAGGCGCGAACTCAGTAAAGGTCCCCTGCAGCCAGTGGTCCATCACCCACTGTAAGAGATCTGTAACTTCAGGGAAGATAGGCCTAAACCACTGTGCATCAGCTAACAGGAGCCTAACGAAACTGGCGAATTTACAATGGAGACAGAACCACATGCAGGACTGACAGACAAAGGATGGGTGCCCCCCAAGTGGGAGACCAGTCTGATGCCTTCCCGGCCACGTCCCCGAAGGGATGTTTCAGGGCGTCTTGGCTAAGGTATACCTGTATAACCCCCGGGCCTGGTCACTCCAGAACTCTTGGTCCTGAAGTGAATCACTGTTATGCCTTATGACATCCCCATGGAACCGCGGGGTGAGGCCCATGCAAGCCCTGTAGCCGTCAGGCCGTAGGACGACACATAAACTCACTCACTCACTCTCTCGGGGTTAGGAAGGAAAAACTGAGAGTACCTCAGCAGGAGCTTGTATGCCGAAGGGCTGGTTTGAAATAGTGAGCCGGGGGTGTGGTTTTGCTCCTGAACAGGGCCCGGGCTTGTAAACGAGACTTCTGATTACCCAAACCTTGTCAGCTGCTGCGGAGATGGCCGGGAGGGCGGCTCAGCGTCCCGGGGCCGCACAACTGAGCACCATTGAGCACCGGAGGCTGAGGCCGGGGCCCTGGGCCCACGGGGAGAGCGAGAGGGTTCAGGAAGGTGGGGACGTCTCCCTCAGATTCCTGACCCTGAGGAACCACTTACGGGGGGAAGACAAGAGTGTAGGGACATCTCCTCTGCACTCAGGTCCTCGGGACGGTGCTGGGGCCCTGGGCCCTCGGCGGGAAGGAGTCCCTGACGTGGCTGCAATTACGGACAGGGAGTCCAAGGAGCAGGCAGCGGGAAAGGCTATGAGAAACAGAGGTCTTACCTCGTGTCGGAGCGGCTCCCTGATCCGGCTTTGGGTGGAGGAGTCAGTTTCCCCCAGGAGGGATCTTACAACTCCTCCTGGGTTTCCAGCACCAAATGTAAGTTTATTCTGGTAAGGTTATTGCCGAGTTTAAAATGAGGAAACTGAGGCCAGCATGAGAAAAATCAAATTCCAGTTTATTCAGCTCCTGGGTGAGGTTCTGTGGTCCCGAGAGAGGGAGAGGGGGGCCAGAGAAGTCACGCCGAATGCCTGAGGCGCGGGTTCATATAGGTTGGGAGGACAAAGGATGGCAGGTTGTAATTGGCAGGTGGGTGGTTGGGCAGGTTTGCAGGGGTACAGGGCGGTTTGGAATTGGTGGGTAGGTGGTCGGGCGGGCTTTTCAGTGCAGGCTGAGGTCAGGTCTGCTGGATCCCTCCAGGGGAACATGTGCTCGGGGGCAAGGGCCGTGCACAGAACCGGGCAGATCCCTCAGGGGAACATGTGCTCGGGGGGCATGTGCCGGGCACAGAGCAAGGGGTCGAGTGCAGAGGTGGGCGTGGAGTGCAGGACGGGGAGGGGTGGGCGTGCCTGTCTCCCTGGTGAGGCAACCGGCCTTACATTATGTTATTTTATAAATAAGTAGTATGGTTCAATTAAGCTGTATGATCATGTTTACCAGGTTTTTCACTGCTCAAAAGATTATATTATAGAATATGTTCTTAGAAAAATAAAAATAGTAAATGTATATTATAACTAAAGTATATGAGCAGGATTGCGATGGTTACTTTTAGGTGTATGGATGAAGGCATACCTAGGTAGCTGGTAAAGCATTACTTCTGGGTATGACTGTGAGGTGTTTTCACAAGAGATTGGCATTTGTCTCAGTGGACTGAGTAAGAAGGATCTATCCTGACCTAATGTGGATGGGTACCAGCTAATCCGCTGAGGGCCCAGATGAAATGAAAGGAAGAGGAAAGGTAGATTCTCTTTCTCTTCTGAAGTTGCGGCAACCTTTTTCTCCAACCCTTGATAGGAAAACTCCAGGGTCTGTGGCTTTCAGAGTCTGAGACTTGTACCAGTATTCTCACAGTTTCTCAGGACTTTAATCTTGGACTTAGAGTTGCACCTTTGGCTTCCCTGGTTCTGGGGTCTTTGAACTTGGACTAACCGATGCCATCAGCTTCCCGGGTTCTTCAGCTTGTAGACGGCTTATTGTGGGGCTTCTCAACATCCATAATTATGAGATAATTCCACTAATAAATCCCCTCACATCTTTCTCTTTCTGGAAAACCCTGATTAACACAAGGATCTATTCCTATGTTTAGTAGAGTTTAAACTTGAAAACAGAAATGGTTATTTTACTTTGTTTGATAACTCAAAGCTATAAAGGTTCACTGAAAATTTTCAATTTTTTAAAATATGAGGAATCAGATAAATAACTTCATCATACATTGATGTTTTAGGTGCATCAATATTAGGTGGCACTGTAGTGAAGCAGTCTAATTTCAATGTTTGGCTAAATTACACTGAATTCCAGGCATGAAACTTTCCCCTGTATTAGGACCTGCTTTTCTCTAGTGAATTAACCATTATGGCCGGGATCCTATGAGTGTGCATCTTAGAAGATAGGAAGAGGAAGTTCAGAGAATAAAGAAAGTTGGTAAAGAGGATTCTCAAAAGACTGGCAGTACCCTTCACTTGGGTATCTGCGCCAAAAACCTTACCCACTACCACAGAGGAAAGATAATTGGCAAACTAGTTTAAAACCATGGAAACTTGATAAGAGTTAAAGAAACTCAAATAACCTTGAAAAATGAAAATTCTAAAGAAGAATATCTAAAAAAGATGATTTTTGACATTATTGGAGCCCTAGCTGGCTTGAAATGGCCATAAGAAAGGCTTAGCTTTCTGTGTTTTTCTGGTGGGTATACATGCCGAAAGTCATAGTGAGTTTTTGTTGTTGCCTATGTCATTGTCAATCATATTACTTGATTGCCCTTATTTCTTCCACCCAAGGACATAGGTATATACTTACTGTGTTTCTACGTGAAATATTTTGATGAAATAAAATGGGGAGACAATGAGGAGAAAAGAGAACAAAACAAGTGGAAGTGATTATCTTCTTTATTTCTGAAAGTAGTACTTTTTAAATAACTTATTTTAGCAAATTAAAGGAATGATACAAATCAATGAAAACTTCTTTCATTTAAGTTAATAACTGTTATCCACAATTTGTGCAAACATTTTTCATTGAAATCAGAATGCCCCTCTGCCATAGATAATGAGTATGTTTCCTTTATTGCACTTCAGTATTCTCAAGAACATAATTTTACATATCACTAAATTGAAGCTATATCTCCAATTGTGAAAACCCTCAAATACCCAAAAGAAAACTTTAAAACGATGTGGAACAAATAATAATGCATTGCCTTGAAAACAGATCGTGCTTTTATATTAGTAAATGTAAGTTAAAATTTACACAAGACAGTATCACTGTTAAAGAAGACAGAGTATACAATGACCATGTTTTTTTCTAAAGAAGTTTTATGAAATGTCTTCAGCTTAGACTAATTTATTATCTCTTTTGTTTACATACTGACCTTGCTTGGATAAAGTTCATAGAACTATGTTAAGTAAGTATTTTCATACTCTAAAAGCACAGTTCAATGCTGCAATTTACATTTCCCCTTATCTTTAAAGTTGTGTCTAGAAATGTCATGGCATTGGAGTGTGTAAAAGTTTCTGGTGAAGGCCAAGAAAAAACTGTTAGCGTCTTCATTTTGCCTGGTAAATCAGGTGAATATTTTCCCTCAATCCTTTTAATACCTATTCAAGTCAATCTCTCTCTCTCTCTCTCTCTCTCTCTCTCTCTCTCTCTCTCACATGCACATACCCTGTAGATAGACACTTAGATATTTGCTACATATATATATATGGGGAGAGAGAGAGAGCTACATATACACACCAAAATATCTGTACATTTCTAAATATGTATATTTATTTTAGCATATATTTTTGCTATATATATTCACACAACTATATATAGCTGTATCAATATTGATATCAATATTTATATATTTGTATTTATTAACTATGTATGTATATGTGTGTATATATGTGTGTGTGTGGAGAGAAAGAGAACTTTAAATATGTGTTCATTAAATTTTTGTTGAATGAAGAAAAATCCTAGATCTTTTTTTGAGCACATTTAATCAAAGGTAAAGAGCTTGCTTAGTGATTAGAGCACTGGGAGAGAAAGCATAATTATTTTCTTTTGTGATGAAGTAACCATATGGTTTGACATGTGCCAGGCTTGTTGTACATGCATGTAAGGAATTAGAGATTAAATGGATGTTTTCCATTTTGTGGTGATTAGAAATATTTCTGTGTTCTTTGACTTTGCCTTAGAAGAAAATTTTTGGCCAGAAACTCTGCCTATTTATAAGGTTACCTTTGAGACTATAGTGCTGTTGTGCTGTTTTGATGACAGTTGTTCATTTCCAAATGGCTGTTCATTCTTTCCACAATGATTACAACTGAATTGTGCTTATGTGAAGGTATCAAAGAACAGGATGAAATATTTATGTTCCACTGGACAGTGGCTGAGGCATTTGTCCCAGCAGAGTGATTAGAAACCTTTCTGTAAAAGATACTGATTGTTGCACACATTACTATCTCCATCCTTTTTCACCATCCCCTGTACTGAAAGGGAAGTGGTGGCTGAAAACTATTTAGGGTTTGGCTTGAGTTTAGCCATTAGAGATACTTGTAAGACATTTGGAAGGCAAAAGAGAGAGGCTGTCCTTTTAGGGTAGCAGTTGCAGAGAGGTATAGGCAACTTCTGCAACTAATATATGGAAAAGTTTTTCTCATGACTGTCAAATGTCCTTTTAAGAATCTCCTGTTTCGAGATTTCAAGCAGCCGAGAAGAACAATGGAGCATCCAGAATCCCTGGGTATCATCCTGGCGGCAGTCTCTGGTTTTGCAGGAAGCTGAGATCACTAGTTGTAGCCTGTATGACCCTGCATTTTCTATTACTTCCACAACTTTCCAATGATTATTAATATCTCTAATCACCTTATTAAAATGCATTTTATCATAAAACAACAGCAATGAAAAACTAAAGAGATGCACTAGGTTGGGTAGTGTCCCCTGCAAAATTTATGTCATCTCAAGAACCTCAGAATGAGAACCTGTCTGTGTAACCACTCAGTGGGGTCCTCAGGAGTTATCCAGAATCAAATGCTTCAAAACTGGTAAACTGAGTAATTTTCAAAAGTCAAAGAAGCAGTTTATGACCTTAAAACATTTAGCAAATTTGATATCTGACTGTAATTTAGACCAAATGTCCAAATTTTGAAGACATTTTTATTTTACCAGTAATCTTTAAATCTGTCTTTATTTATAAACACTACGAAAGTCACATGAACAAAAAAGCATCAAGTTTTCTATTTTTTTGACATATATGATTTAAGTTCTTATTTTCTGAGCCAGTTAATCAGAGCTCTTTTATATTAACATCATACAACACATATAAATATACAGACAGACAGACAGACAGAAGATCCAGTAGTTGTTAAGATTTTTCTTTTACCGGTTTCTTAATTGGATTACTGGTTTCAGGGTGGAGCCCTTGGAGGAACAGAACCAGGAAAGCTTGCAGTTTCTACAGCCTAAGCAGGCACAGCTAGAAAGCAAAAAAGAGATCCCCCAAATTAAGGGTACCATTTTATATCGGATCTTGAATCCCCCAAATGGAGGGAAATACTATGAGAGGAGATAGTGCAGTGCTTTTACCATGCATTTCATTGCAAGGCAACCCAAAGCCAATCGACCCATTTTGTAATCAGCCCATCCCCCATGGGAGTCCCATCTCTCAGTGAGGGATGGGATATTTCCGTATCTTCCAGGTGGCCAAGAACATGCTTCTCTAATCCAAGTGTGCAAAAAGCCAAGTATTTCTTCATAACTGCCTTAGCCATACTATGAAGTATATTTCTTGCCTAGTTATTCACACACCAAGGCTAATATATAAAGTAAGATCTGATACCCACAAAAGTCAAAACTGTCAGCTAAGGCAAGGCAAAACAGAACAGAGGCTTAGATTTTGAGAAAGGTTTATTTTATTTCAATTCCTGGAGTTCTATGGGAAAACAGAGGTTTTTCCCAGAATGGGGTTCATGGTGCTTCTTGTTTTTCCCTGGAAGTCCCAGGCTATTAGTAATTTTCTTTGGTTCTCTTATGTGGTTATCAATGGTGGAAAGAAGACAAAATGGAGAAAAGCAGTTCAATCAACTGAGAAGGAAACATTTTTTTATTAGAAAACGATGATTCAGGAAGAAAAGAAAGATAACAGCCTTTTAAATATATATAGCTTGGATATCTGTTTATAATTAAGCCAATTTCAACCATAGCGTTCCTTTGTTAAAAAAAAAATCTTTAAAAAAATCTCTTAGTACCAGACTCTAGCCACGAGAGCCAATATTTCTGGTCTTTGTATTCCACCCCAGGTAACCACCTACATGAAATTAAATTTTAACTAAGGTTATAACTTAAACATAGATGCATAAGTTTTAAAAATAGGGTAAGCAGTTTCTTTTTTACAAGATTTAGAATCTCCCCAAGTGTAGTTCGGAGAAAGGAAAATTCAAGACAGGAAAGAAGCTATCCAGTGGGGGGCATAGAAACCTCAATAAATGGTAGTTACACAAATAACATACCAGAAAGAAATCATTCCAGAAGCGAAGAATTGAACTCCAGTTGCCACTGTCGAGAGATAAAGCCTTAGCTACTGAGTTACACAGCACTGAGCAGTTTCTACTGGCTTTCCCCCAGAAGAAATCTAGAGTAGCCAACGTCAAGCTTGCAAAGCCTTTTAACTGCTCAAGATAATTTTTAGGGTTGTGAGTGTGATCCCCCAAATATGATAGAGACCAAGATAAAGTATCTTCACATAATAACAAGGTTAAGCTCTTAAGGATCAAAAGCAAGACAGAAATGTCATCTGGTATTGCTTTCAGAGACCAGCAACAAAGTTTGTAACTGACCAGCCTACTGGGCTGGCTTGAAAAGCAGGCTTATAGGGGTCCTAAACCTATGTTCTATTGTGTGATACCCCTCTCTCCATTACAGAAGGGCAAATTATTAGCATAAAGTGTGACAGATTTGCTGCAGCCTAAGACTAGTCTCACCAATCTTTTTTTAAACCATTAAACCCTTCCAGAAAAGACACACAGTGACATGTATCATTTACTCCCATGTCCTGCCCCCACGCCTACAAAATGCAGAGAGGGAGAGAGAGACCAGAATTTTTTTTTTTTTGGAGACAGAGTCTTGTTTTGTCGCCAGGCACCAGGCTGGAGTGCAGTGGCACGATCTCGGCTCACTGCAACCTCTGCCTCCTGGGTTCAAGCAATTCTCCTGCCTCAGCCTCCCAAGTAGCTGGGACTACAGGCGTGTGCCACCACGCCCAGCTAATTTTTGTATTTTAATAGAGATGGGGTTTCACCTTGTTGGCCAGGATGGTCTTGATCTCTTGACCTCATGATCCGCCCGCCTCAGCCTCCCAAAGTGCTGGGATTACAGGTTTGAGCCACCATGCCCAGCCCAGAATCTTGACTGTAAGAAATTCTTACCCCTTTTGCCAGCAGGCCCAATTCCCAGGTTCTTTTTCTCTGCAGCTTCCAGAAGTTTGGATCAGGTTTTTATGTCCCTGTTCACTGTGTCATAGCTGTGGGGGACCAAGTCTCATTACAAAAGAAAGTCACCTTTCTCTGTTTTATGGAACCATAGGAAAAAGCTTCTCAATTTTTCAAGATGCTGCCAGACAGGCTGCATGGAGAACCAAATTAACATTTACCATCCCAGCAGAAGCAAAATACACATAACATAACAGACACTGGTCACCTGATTCAGCACCCAACATTGACCTGGCAAGTCTCAAAATATTTTTCCCATTGGTTACTGTTGTATTTGATCTACTCAAAGTAGGGAAAGTTGGCCTCTGTTTGGGAATTCAATGGGTCGTCTCCAAGCAAGGTGAAGAGCAGTTACCCTGAATCAGGCTTGTTAAAGTTCTTTCAGGACTCAGGGACTATGACCAGATAGATAAGGAGAGTTCCCCAAGGTAAGCCTGCTAGAATTCCATCAGTAATTCTTTCAGAGGTCCCCTCCACATATACAAACACACACAAAGACAAGATGAACAGAAGGCCTTCCAAATCATGATCCCTAACCAAGAACTCCAGAGTATCCCTTCCAAGATACCCACCTATTCTTTGTCTGAGAAATCTCTGTGAAATCCTCCTGATTGAGGAGAAGCCTCCTAAACCAAGATTCTTTCTACTAGTTAGGGAGAGCCAACCAAGAGCCCCCCAAAGCCAAACCAAGACAGACACCCCATGGTGGAACTACAGACACCCTGCAATGGGGCTACAGACATACACCCCATGATGGGGCTACAGAAACAGGAGGAGGAAGGAGGCATTAGGAGTGCCTAGAATACTCACCAACCCAGACACCCAGCAGTAGGGATACAGACTGACACTTTACCAAGGGGTTACAGACAGACATCCTGTGATAGGGTTACAGTTATGGGGCATCTCCTCAGAAGAATTTCTATATTGTAATTAAATTCATGCACATTGGGTCAGCAGCACCCACCAGTAGTGAAACTATCAGGGTCAGCCTGCAGTCCAAGAGAACTAGGCGGCTGCTTGGACTAGCCTCTAAATCCATTGCCAGAGGGTGGCTACTGAACCATGCATGGGCAGGTTCAGTAATCAAGAGCAATCCCTGACGAGCCCCCAAATTTGTAGCTGCCCAGTGGGATCACCTTGCTACTGCCTAGACAGAGCTGATTTATCAAGACAGAGGAATTGTAACAGAGAAAGAGTAATTCACACAGAACCAGCTGCGTGGGAGACTGGAGTTTTATTATTACTCAAATCAGTCCCAAAAACTTGGGGATCAGAATTTTTAAGGATAATACAGTGGTGGAGGCCAGTAAATCAGAAGTTCTGATTGGTTGACTCAGAGATGAATCTAAATTTCACAGATGAAATTATAGTGCTATTCCCTTACGCTTAGTCAGTTCCTGAGTGGGGGCCATAGTACTTGTTGGCAGGTCCAGGTGGGGCCATCCAGTTGTTAGAAATGCAAAAACCCAAAAAGACATCTCAAAAGGCTGATCTTAGGTTCACAATAGTGATATTACCTTTAAGAGTAATTGGAGAAGTTGCGAATCTTAGGATCTCCAGAATAATGGTTAGTAATATTTAGAATTCCAGCCCCTCTCATTCTAACTTGCTGGCTGGCGGTTTTTCATTCTGTTTACAAGAACAATTTTGCTTTTGGAAAGGGCTACTATTTAAACTATAAACTAATTCCTTCCCAAGTCTGGGTTGACCTACACCCCGAAATGGATAAGGACAGTTTAGAAATTAGAAGCAAGATGAAGTTGGTTATGTCTGATATCTTTCACTGTCATAATTTCCTTAGTTATAATTGTGCAAAAGTGGTTGCATTTGAAAATAGGAGTTTGCAGATATAATTAGTTAAGGTGAGATCATATTAGAGCAGGGTATGCCCTTATTTTAATATGACTTGTGGCCAATGAGAAAAAGAGACACAGAGAGAGAATGCCATGTGAAGACAGAGGCAGAGATTGGAGGGATGTAACTTCAAACCAAAAAACATTGCTGATTACTACCATAAACTAGAATAGGAAAGGAAGAATTCTACTCAGCCAGTCTGAGAGATCTTGGCCCTGCTGACAGCTGGGTTTCAGTTGTCTGTCCTCCAAACGGTGAGGGAATGCGTTTTATTTTTTTAAGCCACCCAGTCTGTTCCTGGTACTTTGTTATGGCAGCCCTCAGAAATCAATACAATAGGTTCCTATTTCTCTGACTAAACTTTGAAGAACCAGGCATTTCAGGAAACAGGAACCAAAACAAGATTCCTTGGCACAATCTTGCCCAAGCATTTTAAGTGTTTATGTGTTGTTAGGGCAGAATCAGTGAAAATCTCAATGCCATACAAAAAGCCCATTTATTATTTATTTATTTATTTTTACAATTTATCTTAGTGAAAGTTAGGGTCTGAAACACTTGGGTGTAGGATTAATGATTCCTATGACTCAGAAAACTTGGAACCAGAATAAATATCTTTTAAGAAGATGAGGAATAGTAAGGTGAAGTTTGGGGAGCAAATTCAGACAACTGAATTTTACCTGAAAAAGTAAGGCAGATACTATAAAGGCAGTAGACAATAGAAAAAAAGCAAAACAAATTTCCTTTAATAGCATGGGCGAAGATCAGGTATTTGAAGTTCTTTGCAATAGAGTAAATGCACATAAGAATGCTTATTTAGCAATTAGGCTATTATTCTAAGAACATTCTGCCAATTATTATACTTAATACCTATAATAATTTTATGAGGTAAATACCAAAACCACCTTTGGAAAAATTATTACAGTGAGAGAAATCTAACATATCTAACTCTATCTTGTGTCTAAATTCACAATCTAACTGCTGTTATTCATTCCCGGGCATAGGCCAAGCTAACTATGGGAGAAATTTAATTTATAGTTTAACCTTAACACAAGAATGATAATAGCCCCTTTGCAAAACTATGTTCCTCCTTGTTGAGGGACCAAAACCACCTTCATAACACTAATGAAAGGCCACAAAGTTAGAATCAGGGAAGGGGCTTGAATTCTGCTAAGACCTATGCATAGAACTTAACCTGTTAGCATTAACCAGCCTTGGTTCTTTAGCTTGCTTACTGCTTAGGAGTCATGAAACCTGAGGTCATACATAACATTCAGAACTTTCCCAATTGCTCCTGTAGAAAGCATCACTATTGTCAAAACCTAATGAGGGAATGTATTCTCTTCCTGGGTCCACAAGGAGGTGTAGTTTCAAGGGCAAGAACTTCCCAGCACCATGCCTCCCCACCCCACCTCTCCATCTGGGGTCTTAAAGGTCTTTGTTTAAACTTTGTGCATGGGAAAAACCAAAGATCAATCACTCCAGCAGAAGTTTAAAGGAACTCCTTTCATAGGCCCAGAAAACCTGAAGAGGGAGGGAATTCCTCCCATATTAAAAGTCCCCTTCTTCCCCACCTCTTTGGACTTCTCTTGCTCATCTTTTTCTCTCTCCTTTTTCTCTCTCTCTGCCTAAATAAATCATTTTCTTCAAAACTCTTTGGGGTATGATATTTAGTTTATGAGTGCACCACACCTGACGGGGTCTCCTCTCCCACTGGGGAGCGAGCTGAGCCTCCCCCAGGTCCTGGAACCTGGCAACACTAAGATTGGTCTTTGAGATATTTTTCAGACTCTTATATTCTAGTGGACCAACTGATACCACCTGGACCCACCTGTCAGAGTTGGTTATTTAAAGTCTTTAAACAATTTGTCTGTGACACCCCCACCCGGAAACTGATTCAATGTGTTAAGACAGTTTGGGCATTCTTAAGATTTCATTCCCAAACAACAAGCAGCACCCATTCCCCAGCCTCTTACCTGCCAATTATCCTTAAAAACCCTGGCCTCCAAGGTATCAGAAAGTCAGATTTTTGAGAAATATCTTCTATATTCCTGTTTGGCTGCCTTGCAATAATTAAAATTCTCTGCTGTAACACTCCTGCTGTTCTCAGCGTATTGGCTTTTCTGGGCAAGAAGAATCTGTGAAGCCATAATGGTACTTGCATTATCTTGATTTTACAGATGAGGAAACTGTCATCTCAGCATTTGTTGACTGAGTGAATGAACTTGGCAGAGTTGGTTATCTACAGTCAAATGGTTTGGGTCAGAGCCCTTTTCCTGTGCACATTTCTACTCTTATATTAATATAGCTTAGAAACTTTAGCAAGCTATTCATTTTTTTTTTCAAGACCCCAGTCTTTTTTATTCCTAAAGTTCATTGTTAAGTTATTTCTGCTTTTCTGTGTTTCAGTCCTTTCTCTTTGGGTGCTAGCTACAATTGTGATATTGATCTCCAATGACATTTAGATTATCTGACCCCACGTAAAGATTTTTTCCCCTGTAGTAAGAACAGGTCATACTAACTTCTTACTGTTGGTTAAGAAACAATCTTAGAATAAATATTTTACAGTGCATCATTTTACCAATTATATCGCATCAATAATAATGAATGAAAAATATGAAGCAAATACATTTGACTTACAGAAGATTTCCAGATTTTCTTTTCTATTTTCAGTGTTTCATATTTCCCAACTGAAAGACTATAAAGCTCTGAGGATCTAAAAGATAAATCCATCTTCAAAATATTAGATTCTAACCTCTGAGACAAGCATTGGCATTATTAACTTTTAATAGGACAATAGCAGAAAACAAGATTTGGTTCTTCTTTTATCCAGTAATGAAAATTTTATTAATAAATAGGATAAATTATAGTGTCAAGAAAATTTTTTTATTAAAGATTTTTTTCCTGGGGGCTAGACCTGGGAATTCTGCCATCCATCTGAAAGAATGAGTTTTTTGATGTTGTTCACATATGATTCCCTTATAAGCTAAAGCATTTTTTATTCATGGTACAAATATTAGTGCTAGTGTTGGGAGATGAGATTAAATTATGTTCACTAATATAATGAAGTATGGGGAAGAGACTAGAAGAATCTAGTTTAGTGTTTGAAAAATCAATAAGCTTCCAAGTATCTGGCAAATCCAGAGAGGATAGTGATTGGAAGAACCACAAGAAAAGTAGATTGTATACATATTAGCCTTATTTATAAGGAAAAACGTGTAGGAATAAGAATATCAAACATAATTTGATATACATTTGTGGAAGGAAACACTACATTCTCCAACTTTTACTATTTTTATTTTTTAAGCATTATATAAGTAAACTAATACTTTATTAGAATCAAACTATACTTTGAATTTAAGAAATTAATACTTTAATTTAGAGGTAATTCTTTATCAAAATCTGGTAACTCAGGAAAGCTTAGGAAATGTTTGTTAGCCCATTTGAGCTGAAAGACCAACTGTATTGATGGCTGTTACTTAGAACCCTGAGATGACTTTTATGATGAAAAAAAGTAATGAACCACTTTGGAAAATAAGAGTTCATGAGTGAAGATTCTGCTGTAGGTAATGAAATAATAATAGAAGCAGGAAGGTTAAAAAGCTTTTCTAAAGATCAACAACCAGTAAGTAGCAGAGCAAAAATCAGTGTAGGATTTTACAACCTCATGGGCTTTTAACCATATCACTGATTTTTTGTAGAGTGTTTTGTTAATGAAGTAACACTTTCTATAGACATGATGTTTTGGCTAATGGGATATCTTCCAATATTAGTACTTGATTTTTTGGCTATATATTTTTAAAAAGTATTACCTTAAAGCAATGTAATAAAATCTCCTTGCATGCAATGGATTCCATAATGGGTAAAGATAATACTAAATTTGTCTTATATTCCTTTAATGTATTGTGCTATAATTTCATTATGAAATCTGTTAAAATATTGAAAAACTTTTAATATTACATTCTACATGTATCAGTTTTTAAAGAATTTTCTGAAATAAATACAGTCATAACAATATATAATTAAAGATATAAAAAACAGAAATAAACCTCAAAAAAATTAAAAATTCTTTATACTTTTCAGAATGAGAGAAACATGTTTTTAAGTGAAAATACATTATCAGGCAACAGCTACAAAAATTACTAGCTCCTCAGCTTGCAAAGATCTCAAGGCCAAGTGCCTTTTCCATCATCAAGGATAAAGGAGCAAACCTCAATACTGATTTACAGGATAGTTTTTATTTCTTTACTGAATTTATGAGCATTTATATAGTTTTCATACGTTAGGCAACAAAATGACAATGGCAGAATTGACCTTTTGAAAAAAATATATTTTTACTCATTTCAAAAGAGAAATGAGTTCAGACGTGGAGCTACAAAGTTCAAAAAACAAAAAGATAAAGATTCTGAAAATGAATTGAATATGGTACATATATTTTTACTTGTATATAAAACATATCAAAGTAAAGAAAACATATAGAGGTTAAAAGTCTAAAAATTTTGAGTAAGTTGTTTGGATTTAGAAAACTTATACTTTTCTGAATACAGGTGATTAATTTCTAGAATGTAAGGGAAACATTATCTTTCTCAATAACATATTGTCTTAGTCTGTTTGGACTGCTATGTAACAAACACAACATAGACTGGCTTGCTTATGAAAATAAACATTTATTTGCCACAGTTCTGGAGGCTGAAAGCCTGAGTTCAGGGTGCTAGCACAGCTGGGTTCTGCTGAGGACCAGCAGTCTTTTGGGACTGAGCCCTGAACCTATAGAGTTTGATGCCATTTCCATAGAAGACAGTGTGGGAATTTCACTGGAGGACATTTATCTTTTATCCACTGAGTAACTGATTGCTTGCTTGCTGGTGGGAAGAAACTCCCACACATGTAGTCACAGTCTTCCATGTTGATTGTTGTGCTGTGAGAGCAGAGAAAAACTGTTTTTCCACTCACATACTCAAAACATATGCCCTTATGAATAGAAAGTTACAACCAAAAATGTCATTGCATCATAACTTGTAGGGCCAAAACCTTGAAATAGTTGAAATCTTCATTAACCATTTATATGGTCAATATATTTTATTTATATGGTTGATGTAAATTAACCATTTAATCATTAATCATTTATTTATATGCTGAGTTCCTAGTTCCTTTTGGTAGATAATTTTAGCCATTGGTGAAATTTGAAATAGATGGACTTATTTACAAAGTCTAATAAGGTTCTAGTTTGCCATACATTAACCATGTAAATAAATTCTAGTATATTCATATAATAGATTATACATCGTTGAGAATAAAGTACAATATTGATGAGACTCACAAATGTAATTGATTTTTTGTGTAAGCTGTATACAAAAAATATAGGTCACATGTTTCCATTATATGTCTTAATATACATGTAAGACACAGGTAAAACATGTTTATGTGTTAGAAGTTAGACCGTGATGCCGTTGCAGGAAATGGTGATTGAGAGGAACCACAAGGGAGTCTCTGGTGTGTTGATAATGTTCTATTTATTGCAGTTTAACATTTTCAGGCCCAGTTTATGCAGACCTAAGTTTACTTAAAAAAAAAAAAAATCGGAGGGGAACATCACACACTGGGGTTTGTCAGGGGAGCGAGTAGGGGAGGGCAGCATGGGGTGGGGAGTTGGGGAGAGATAGCATGGGGAGAAATGCCAGATATAGGTGATGGGGAGGAGGGCAGCAAATCACACTGCCATGTGTGTACCTATGCAACAATCTTGCATGTTCTTCACATGTACCCCAAAACCTAAAATGCAATAAAAAAATCAGATATTGAAATTCGCTGATTTACTCTTGCATTTCCATGGAATCAATGTTAAGTTACATAAATTTCAGTAGTAAAATTTTAAATAAATCACAATAAGTTTGGAAACATTTCTGGAGAATTTCTAAACTACTAGACATAGGAATATTGATTAATGCAATTATAGAAATAGCGGTATTTTCAGGCAGAATTTCCTTGTGCATAGTTTGTGAAAGCAAAGATGAAACTTTTACTATCACCCCAAAATAATCTTGGCATAAAAGCATCGAGATCCACTATATTATTAAATAGGCAATACAGTATTTATATTTCCTGATTAGATTTCAAATTTATTCCACTACTTACTTTTTATTCCAGTAGTATGTTATATGATGCTAATATTCATCATTAAAGTAATTATCCTCACTTTCTTGTTTCTCCTCAATCAGCATGGATATAGTGGGTAGAAAAGCTATTGTTTTTAGAATAAAGTCTTGGCCAATATACACATGAAAACTGAAAAATATTCTTGAGAAGGTTGTATAACCATTTGTGTGTTCATAAGTATGGAAAATAGTATTTACAATATTTATATCTGGAAATAAAAGAAAATATTTCTTTGTAGCATATGGTACATGCAATTTTAATAAGGAGTATTTTAGGAGAGAAATTATATAAAATAAAAATTTTGAGTATAGGCAAGAAAAGGTCCAGTGAGACTAGTTAGAATAATTGTAATATAACAGTGAATACTACTGTTTACATATTCTAGTGTTCACTAAGTAATAATCTAAAATCAAATGCTTTATTTAGCAGAACATAAAATCAAAGTCATTTAAATATGTCATTTAGTCTGACAAAAAACATTTAACACTATATTGAACTAAAAATGTATAATTTTATATTACAGAGAAATAGCAACACTTTCATCTCCTGAAAGTATGAAAAAATTATCACTGACCTCTGGGCTCCTTTCTTTAAGATCAATCTTGTGGAATCAAAAATGTAAAGGTGAATGTAAATTACAGGAACTAACTTTTGCATATTAAGCTTAGCTACTTTGATTGTGCAGAGTTCTTAGTTCATTTTGGTAAATAATTTTAGCCATTGGTGATATTTGAAATAGATGGACTTATTTACAAAGTCTAATAAGGTTCTAGTTTGTCATGCCTTAAAAAATTTCTGACACTTATTTGCAAGAAAAGTTCTCTGAGGCTTATTTTTGAAGGCAGGTTTTATTTACTGTTATGGTCAACTTGAGGCAATAAAAAGTTAGTCATACCAATAGTTCGACTTGAGATCATACAGAATTTAAGCCTTAGATGACTTCATTAAAGATATAGGTTATAGGCATTGTTAGATATGTAGGGTGTTGAAAGTATTTTAATCAATCCTAAATACTTGAATACTTTAAATTTTACTAAAAAGAATTTACATCTAGTGTTTATAATGCTAATTAAAATATTAACTTTACCAATAAAAAATTATTTATGACCTTCACTTTAATAATTTGCAACCTTTCTGGTCTAGATCAGAGATTCGAGTAGCTGAAATATTTGTAGGAGCCACTTCTGGAGTGATAGTTGACCACCCCTGAAATATATACCATATTTCATTGTATTGTATATGTATTGTATTGTATTGAATGTATATTGTATTGGCTAGTAAAAGACTAGCCAATCTGAATTATAATTGAATTTATTTGAAAAACACACTGACATGCACACATACATTGGCATATATCATACTATACTGTCTTTGGGAAGAATTTTAGAGTACTTTATTTAAAATATTAACCATAAAAATATGAGACACTCCGGAGAAGCTATAAACAATGTTGAACTGCTGTAGATTTGTTGAAGGTAGGTAGGGCTAAAGAAGAAATGGTGAGTTAAAATCTGCTAAAGAAAGAAGTCAGAGGCAGTTCTAAGGGAATGGCAGACAAAATATTTTTATGTTCTGATAATGCTGGCACACATTTCCATAGCTTTAAAGTAATAAGAGCCAAGACACTTACTAATTAAATCAGCAACAACTCATTCAGAATCACCAGTGCGGTGTCAAGCAAGTCTTTTTGTTGAAGACTTACTGGATTGAAATGTGTGAGTTGCTCTCTGTACTTCCTCCTAAGAGGATAAATGTAAAATTCCGACTACAGTAAATACCTGGCCAAGTGGTCTCAGGCAAGAGTTACCAAAAGTGCCTCTGTGTGGACTTCTGGTTTTAGCTCTTGCATGTAAAACGAGTGGAAGTTGCACTCCCATTCTTAAAACAAGAACATGCTAAGAAAATGGAAAATAAATGACTTTCCTTGGATCCATCAATAATAAGCTTCCACTGTAGAATTATTAGAATGGTTACAATCCATAAACCTGACAGCACCCATTGCTGGTGAAGATGCAAAACAACAGAAACTCTCAATCATGGTTGACGGGAATGAAAATGGTGCAAACACTTTGTAAAATGTTTGGTACTTTTTTTTACAGAGTTAAACGTTGTCTTACCATATAATACAAAAAGAACTGTCCTGGTTTTTACCCTACTTATTTGAAAACTTATGTCCACACCAAAACTTGCACATAAATGTTCATCACAACTTTGTTTATAACCACCAAAAACTGGAAGGAAAAAAAGGATGCCCTTCAATAGATGAATCATACAGTATATATCCTTTAGAGACTGGTTTATTTAGTTTAGCAATATGTATTTAAGAATTTACCATGGCTTGATCATTTGTATTGGATTATATTGTATTTAACAAATGCTAATATTTTATGATACATTGAAACACTATTCAGAGATAAGAAACAATAGAAATTATCAAGCCATGCTAAAATCTTAAATACATGTTGCTAAGTTAAATATGCCAGTCTCAAAAAGATATATAATGTAACATTCCATTCATGATTTTAAAATGTATCATCTTCTAGAAAAAAAACAAAACTATAAAGATGCTAAACAAATGATTAGTTACCAACCAGGAGTTTAGGGTGAGTAGAGGTTTCAATAGATTAAACACAGGATTTTTTTTTGGAACAGTAATACTAACCTATATGATATTCTCCAATACAGTGGAGGATCCATTATTCTATGCATTTATCAGAACCCACAGCATAAAATGTAAACCTTAATTTAGGCAAATTTAATTATTTAGGACATCAAGGAATCCCAGGATGTGATGCAGATTTTGACAACATAATCTAATTGTATTACAAATACATGATATGCCCCTACTAAAAAAAGGGAGGAAAAAGACACTGACCCAGGAAACTTCAGAAATGAGTGGAATCTGTAAGACTGGCAAAAAGAATTGTTCATAAGCATTATATCCTAGTTGATAAGGCATTTTCCATCAGAATATAGATGAACAACTCTAAAATCTTTATAACTGCATCCTAAGGTTGATTAATTAAACAAATGATGGTAAATGGTAGAATCCAGGCCTTCTTACTATTACAATAGAATGTTACAGATAAGCAAGGGGTTAAAGTTAGATTGTATGGTAGTAGACTAGATTTGGAAACATAAGTATAAACTCATGTTTAGCTTAATATGAATAGACTTGCTACATATAGGAATATATATATATACACACACACACACACACACACACACACACACACACACACACATACTTTGGTTAGTACACATACATGTTTCTTTATTCTGTCACATGAGAGGGTCTAGTAGCAATGGCAGTTCATTAGCAACAAGAAAACCAAGCAGGCTGATCATGGTTTCTAATCGCAATCTCTAGTTAAAGAAACTTGGGCTCTGTGAGAAAAGGGATGGTTGTCGGGCTGGGATAAATATATATACAATGAACTTGGGGTATTTTGTAGTGCAAAATGTAATAACATACTCAAAAAAGAAAATAAACAAACAAAACCCAACAGTGATAATATGTCAAAAGGACACAAAGCCAACTAAAAGAGCTACCAATAGTCAAGGCTCAAAGAATTTGAACAAGGATATAAATAATGTAGTGTTAGATTTTAACTCAACATATAAAATAAATATTCATGTGCCTACATATATATATACACATATATAGACATATATATATACGTATATATACATATATATACGTATATATACATATATATATACGTATATATACGTATATATACATATATATACGTATATATACATATATATACACATATAGACATATACATATATATACATATATACACATATATATATACACGTATATATACATATATACACATATACACATATATATACATATATACATACATATATATATGTAATTTAAGTCTATCAATTACATATATATATGTAATTTAAGTCTATCAATGGCAAAAAAGATACAAATGTCCTCTGCAGAAAAATTTGAAATAGTTTAGATAGCTAGCTACTCTGTTATCAAGGAGGTTAAACATAGCTCCTCGCCTGTTAACTGTGGTCTATACATAGTGATTTTCTTCCAACACATGCAATATGCAAAGGTGATAAAGAGTACATTTACAGTGAAGAAACCTGATAAAAACTACCTCAACCAGATGATCAAGGTTAGCATCAACAGTGACAACTTATGTGCATAGTGTCTCCCCTTGATATGACATATTAAGAATTACACTTTATTGCCGGGCGTGGTGGCTCACGCTTGTAATCTCAGCACTTTGGGAAGCCGAGGTGTGTGGCTCATGAGGTCAGGAGATCGAGACCATCCTGGCCAACATGGTGAAACCCCTTCTCTACTAAAATACAAAAAAATTAGCCAGGCATGGTGGTGCATGCCTGTAGCCTCAGCTACTCGGGATGCTGAGGCAGGGGAATTGCTTGAACCCGGGATGTGGAGGTTGCAGTGAGCCGAGATTTTGCCACTGCCCTCCAGCCTAGCTGCAGAGTAAGATTCCACCTGAAAAATAAAAAATTGCACTTTATCTATGTAGCCTTCTGCCCCAAAACGCGTAATTCTGATCTAACCATGAAAAAAATTGCAAACTGACCCCAATTGAGAAATATTCTACAAAATATCTAACCTGTACAAAACACTGTCAAAATCATCAAAATCAAGGAGTGTATAGAAAACTGTGACATCCAAGAAAAGCTTAGGAGACATTAATACCAAATGTCATTTGGTATCCTGGATCAGAACTTGAAAGAAAAAAAAGGACATGTATCAATATGGGTTTATAAATTTTAACAAGTACATTATCCTAAATGTAAGATACTAATAATAGAAAAAATGGGGTGCTGAGTATATGATAACTCAGTACTATATTCACAACTTTTAATAAACTTGAAACTATTCTAAAAAACAGATTTAAAATAATAAGCAATAACCAAAAAAAGTGTCTTTGTGGTGCATGCAGATGATTACTTTTCATCTTTTCCCAGATTCATAAACTCATCAGGATAGCTATAACTGGTATCTAGGCATTTGGCCATTACTCAAGACACATTAATAATAGAAATACGTAAAATTTGTATAGTCATTGCTATGTGTTGGTCATTAATCTAAGATTTACATACAAACACATACACACAGACCCAAATACATATGTATATGTGCATATCTGTGGAGCGTGTGTTCATGCAGCATGTCTGTGTATGTATGCATGCATATACATTTTATGTATATATCCATATATATTTAATATATGTGTTTATTATAAACACCTATGTAAATTAATTTAACCTTGTAACAACTGTTGCTTTTACTGCTATTCTCAACTTACAACTTAGAAATTTGGAGAAATACTGGAAATGTATATTCCAACAAAAATTGTAATTTGCTCAAGTATATCTTATAATTTTTTATTAGCATAGGGACATTGATAAAACCTATGAATGATTTATGACTAGCATTTAATTCTCAATGAATTACCCAATGAATTGCATACTAACATTTTTCCTTTTTTACATATGGGTAAACTGAGGTATAAAAAGGTACATTTTCTACATGCCACAAATCCTTTTACTAGTAAGTTGTAAATCTTACCAGCAGTGTACTTTGAATTTAAGGGATCTGATTCCAGAGTAATGTGCTTAACCTCTTTTCTATCTGGCTCCCAGGCTCCACATTGAAAGATTACATGAAATCACAAACAGGAGAGAAAAAGAAATGGCACTCCTATATATGGTATATAAAATTTAAGAATATAGAAGGCCAAAGTGAAAATTCTAAAATTTTGTGGAGGAATAGAAACTCACTCTAAGAATCACACTAACAATTAGATTTTTCAACTACAATATTGTATGCTAGAAGACAAATAGAGTATTTTTTTTTTGCAGGAAACTATTAAATACATTAGCATCTAAATTTCACATTTACTCAAACTTTTTTTTAATTTGGGGAACTAATAAGGACAGCATTAGATACACAAGTTATTTCTGTTTTACCATACAAATTCTGGGTTGAAATATTTTGAAGGCAATATATTAATATTTACAGAAGTAAGAAAATGCTTGAAGACATAGGAAATAAAAATGTTCAAATAGCTTCCCATTTAATAGTTTCTTACACCAGTTTATTATTTTTGAGAACTAAAGAATGCCTAATGTTATTACAGACTGTGTCTCATTTATATGCTAAATGAGAAAGAGCATTCTGAAATACTCTTTTGTGAAATTATATAAATATATACATATATATTTTCCTACATAAGCAATCAATTGGTATATTAACATACGTGATTGTCTAGTAGTGGAACATTATGGACATAAAAGTAGAATGCACATGGATGACTATTAATACAACAGAGAAAATTTGGCCTATGTATTGCAAAACACAAAAGTGGGCCAGGAAGAGTAACAAATTCTGTAAATAAAACGTATGAAAAAACCTGGTGGGAAAAACCTATGCAATGATATGTTAAATGTAGTGTAAATGGTTAAAATCGCAAAGTAAAATCCAAAGATCTTTTTTGCAGATTATACAAAACAACAACATTCACCAGTATACTACCTGAAGTTGACAATAAACACACATTTCAACACCCCTCTTCCACACACAAACACACAGAGAAAGATTGGGAAATGGGAATGATATTCAAGAAAAGACAAAAGATTTTGGTGGCCAAGCCATGGCATTATGCATTGTGTACTGGTAAATTAAATTAACAATGGAACATGAATGTATATATATCATAAACATTTGTCAACAGACTCATAAATTAAGTGGACAAACTGTATGAAGAGTGAAATAAATCAATAGTTGTAGAATTTAGGATATGTTAGAATTTTAACAGAAATTATGAAAAAAGTACTTAAAAATTAGGAGATGCATCAAATATTTAAATAACACAATTTGTGCATTTGCATGCTCACATAAAACATAAATATATCATTGGGCAACAATATAATTAAAGAGATAAATAACTTGGTAAATTAAAAGTGGTTACAAAACATAAATAGCATTGAGTCTACATTCCCTAAGAAAAAAGTGAGAAAATAAAACTTAATCTAAAATGAATAGATTTAATATGATTGGAATATAACATATTGCCAAATAATTTTCAGGCCCCCAAATAACAAAAGAATCTCAAGCAAATATAAAGTGAAACATTTAAAAAGTTCAGAACTGTTAAAATTATAAAGCAAAATACGCATAAGGGATTACTTACATAGAAGTTGCAAAGGATTAGGCTATAAAATTATTCAACATAGTTTTATATAAAAAACACATTTTATATAAAAATACCTTAAACATACCAAGTGAGAAAAAGTATATAAAAATTTGTAGATTTTTTACCAATAGCTTGTGAAACATTATTGTCCTTTCATATTTTAAAATAAAATTTAATATCAAAATTATTTTAATTTTATCTATCATAATATAAATTACCTGTATATTTAAATTTCAGTAACACACCACAAATGTATAAATATTGGATGATTTCATAAATATTTATGCTTTTAGAATTTTTTTTTCAAGTTTGTATAAACTTAAAGGGTACAAATACAGTTTTACTTCATGGATACACTGTGTGGTGGTGAAGTCTGGGCTTTGTGTAGAATTATCACATTGCATTCAGGAAGTATTTTCTCATCCCTCACCCACTTCACATTCTCCCACCTTTTAGTCACCAATGCTTATTATTCCACACTCAAAGTCCCTGTGTATACATTACTTAGCTCCCACTTATAAGTGATAATTTGATATTTAACATTGTTTCAGAATTGTTTCACTTAAGGTAATAGCCTCCAATTCCATCCATGTTGCTGCAAAAGACATGATTTCATTCCCTTGCAGGGCTAAAAAATTATTCCATGGTGTATATACACCACATTTGCTTTATCCATTCATCTGTTGATGGACACTTAGGTTGATTACTTTTCTTGGTTATTGTAAATAGTGTTGTGATAAGCATACAAGTTCAGGTATCTTTTTGTTATAATTATTCTTTTTCTTTTGAGTAGATACCAAGCAGTGAGACTGCTGAATGGAATAATAGTTCTACATTTAGTTGTTTGAGAAATCTCCATACTATTTTTTATAGAAGTTGTATTAATTTACATTCCCACCAACAGGGTATAAGCATTCCCTTTTCTCTGCACCTTCACCAACGTTAGTTATTTTTTGACCTTTTAATAATAGCCATTCTGATTGGTGTAAGATGATATTTCAATGTGGTTTAATTTGCATTTCTGTGATGACTAGTGATGTTGAGCATTTTTTTATGTGCTTGTTGGTCACTTGTATATCTTCTTTTGAAAAAATGTCTATTCATGACCTATGTGCACTTTTTAATGAGATTATTTGCTTTTGTTATTGTTGTTGTGTTTGAATTCCTTGTAAATTCTGGATATGAGCACCCTGTCAGATTCATAGTTTGCAAATAGTTTCTTCAATTGTGCAGGTTGTTGATTCACTCTATTGATTATTTCTCTTGCTGTGCAGATTTTTAGTTTTATCAAGTCCCGTTTGTCTATGTTTTTGTTGTTGTTGTTGCTTGTACTCTTGAGGTCTTAGTCACAATTTTTTTTTTGCCTAATCCAGTATCCTGAAGAATATTGCCTAGGTTTTCATCTAATATTGTAATAATATCAGGCTTTACATTTAAGTCTTTAATTGATTTTGACTGGATTTTAATATGGTGAGAAATAGGGGTCCAGTTTTGTTTTCTGCTTATGACAATCTGATTTTCCCAGCACCATTTATTGAAAAGGGTGTCATTTTCCCAGTGTCTGTCTGCTTTGTCAAAGATAAGTTGGCTATAGGTATGTGGCTTTATGTTGAGGTTCTCTATTCTGTTTATCTCTGTGTTTATTTTTACAAGTACCATGCCATTTTAGTTACCAAAGCCTTGTAGTATGTTTTGAATTTGGGTAATGTGATGTCTCTTGTTTTGTTCTTTTTGCTTATGATAGCTTAGCTATTTGAGCCTTTTTGGAGTTCTGTATGAATTTTACGATTTTTTATAATTCTGTGAAAAATGACATCAGCATCTCTTCATAATAAAAACCTTAACAAACTAAATGTATAAGAAACATACCTCAAAGTCATAAAGGCCATATGACAAACCCACAGCAAACGTCATACTTAATGAGAAAAATTTGAAGGAAATCCCCCTAAAAAATGGAACAAGACAAGGATGCTCACTTTCACCGCTCCTATTCAATGTAGTACTGGAAATCCTAACCATAGCATTCAGGCAATAAAAAGAAATTAAAAAGTCCAAATCAGAAAAGAGGAATTCAAATTATTTCTGTTCATTGATGATATGATCTTATATCTAGAAAATCCTAAAGACGTCTCCAAAAATTCCTTAACTTTAATAAATGAATTCAGCAAGGTTTCAGAATACAAAACAAATGTACAAAAATCAGTAACATTTTTATACATCAACAACAATAAAGTTGAGAATCATATAAAGAAGGTAATCTCATTTACAGTAATTACAAAAAAAAGTAAAATCAAATAATTGGGAATATACTTAACTAACATGGTAAAAATATCTACAAGAAAACACTGCAAAACACTGATAAAAAAATTGTAGATGACACAAACAAATGTAACAAATAGAAAAATATCCCATGCTTATGGACCACAAAAATTTATGTAATTAAAAATGACCATATTGCACAAAATCTGTAGATCCAGTATAATCCTTATCACAGGTATATTTAAAAGTTCAGTACAATAAAGATAAAATTTTTATCTGAATAAGTCATGTTAGGTAAATTTACTAATTTTCATAATTAATTTTGGTTTTGATCATTTTCAAAATAATTATATTAATTGCATGTTATCTAATTTCTCAGGAATTTACAGAATTTTGAGAAAGTATGGGACTTGCTGTTTCAATTAAACATATCTCTACATAGCAGTTCTTTCAACCTTGTTTCTTTTTATGCTCTCCAAGAGCTCACACCCCTAAAAATTATTTTCTGAAAAATAAGAACTTCCTACCAGTTGACTCCATGGGGTGCTTCATAAGATCAACAAGAACTAAGAAACAATCTTTTCTACTTACAGAAGAGCTTATGGATATAAAATAAAAAATTGAGGATATAAGGCTCTCTTATGTCTTATTTATATTTCTTAAGCTTTTTCTATCTTGTTTGAAGATATATATTTGTGTTAGATACTTTTTGATAATGTTTTTCTGTTTTCAAATATTTGTCCCAGATGACTTTATCTCTGCTGAAGTCCTAAGTATTCAGTCAATGATGGTGGTTTCTCATAATTTCCACCCCAATCTCCTTTTTTTAGTCATGTCAATTCTAAAACAAGGAAGAGAAACTGATTTGGCTCACTTTTACTGAATGGTGAAAATGACTGAGGGAGAGGAGAGGATTTCACACAGCTGATACTATTAATTCTACCCAGGTTAAAGAGGTAACAACAGCACAAACTAGTCACAGTTGGGAGAAAATTATACTCCTGCTGAAAACAAAAAAGGGTTTGCTTGAGTTTTTTCTTACAAGAGTAATCCATCTGGTGTCAAAGCTTCTGATTAGCTCTTGGTATCATTCCCACTACTGAGCTCATTTAGAAATTTCTGAGGGAAAATTACCTACAAAAAGCTTTCAAGGAGCAAAGAGATTTTCAGTTCTTTCAAGAGTGAGAGGGTAACTGTGGCCATTGAAATAGAAGCTGTAGTAAAATTATCGTAAGTTTGTGGACAATTTCAGGTATATCAAGGTAAAAATAAAATAAGATATAACGAACAGATATATTACATCTTTATAGAGTATAAAATTTATATTATTTCAAAATTAATTCAAATTCCCATCAATTAAGATATCTCCAAAAGGGTATAAACTTTATTAGCAGCCATCTAAAACCATCATTTAATAGAAAATGTAATAAAAGTTTGTAAAATACCTTAATTTATAATAATTTTATATTTACCTGTTAACTATTCCAGGGCTTGTATGTTTGGGACAATATTTCTCAGTATGTGTTTTATAAGATAATAACTTGTTAGATGATAATAGGGAGTGGGAACATAAAGTATCTGTGATGAAGTAAATCCAGAATTTATTGATTCAAACAACTATTCCAGTTTTTCCCTGAGCTTTCAATAAGCCCATTAATTTCATTCAAAAATTGATGATTATGACAATTTTAGGAAAACTGTTTATGGTCTCTGAGCACTTGTGCCTCAGGATATACTCTGACAATTTGTGACTTTATTCTACTTTTCTCATTGCTCAGGGTAGTCATTTTCTTGTACTTTGGTTCAAATAAAAAAGATATTTTACATGTAATGATACATACCTAATTGTATCTTTTATATCTTTCCCTTTTCAGTCCTCAATTTAGCAAATAAATGATCTCTCAAATGGTCTAAGAGACAAATTTTTTGGGTTATTTGAGTGTGTGTTTCTTTACTTTTTAGAATTGATACATAATAGTTGTGCATATTTTGACACGTGCATACAATATGTAATGATCAAATCAGAGTATTTGGGATATCCATCACCTCAAACATTTATCATTTCTTTGTGTTGAGGACATTTAAAAATCTCTTCAAGCTATTTTGAAACATAATATAAATTATTACTAAATACAGCTGCCCTACTATGCTATTGCTCTACTATGCTGTTCCTTTTATCTAGCTGTATTTTTGTGCCCATTAACTAATTTCTCATCCCTCTCTGTCCCTATTCTTCTCACCCTCTGATAACCATCATTCCACTCTGTGTCTTTAGGAGATCAACGTTTTTTAGTTCCTACATAAAAGCCAGAATAGGTGGTACTTGTCTTTCTGTGCTTGCCTTATTTCATTTAACATAATGACCTCCAGTACCACCTATGCTGCTGTGAATGATGCAGTTTCATTCTTTTTTATTGCTGAATAATATTCCATTATGTATATATATCACATATTCTTTATCTGTCTATCTGTTGATGCACACTTCACGTTGATTCCATATCTTGATTATTGTGAATAGTGCTGCAGTAAATATAGAAATGCAGGTATTCCTTTGATGTACTGATTTTCTTACCTTTGAATAAATACCCAGTAGTGAGATTGCTGGATGAAATAGTAGGTTTATTTTTAGTTTTTTGAGGGATCTCAAATACTGTACTTAACTTACTTTTTTTTTAACTGTGTAACTTGCCAATGGGTTATTTAGCACAGTAACACAGTCCTCACTTGTTCTTTCATTCTTCATATGGTGGAGAAAAATAATTTTGTATAAAGCATCCATTTCCAATTTCCTGTTTTGGAACAGATTTTATTATTATTTTTAATGTTTCACTACATAAATAAAACATTTAAATGGTTCATAAGATAGTTCAGGGAGGGGAGATGAGTGAATAGGTAGATATAGGAGATTTTTATGACAATGAGATAATTCTGTATGACACTGTAATGGGGGACACATGATATGCATTTGGCAAAACTCACAGATCTGTACAATGTAGAAACTGAACAGTAATGTGAATTATAGACTTTAGTTACTAATAACATATTAATATAGGTTAATCAATTATGACTAAAATGAATTTAATTTTTGCTTTTATCTTTTCTATGTACTCAATTATATTTTGACTGCCAGATTATTTGCACTTGCTTGTATCCAATAGGAATATTTTCTCTCAGTATATATGCATTATTTAAGATCTTTTTAGGATTATAGTATGACTCAGTTTTAGACTGGAATATGCAGACATGAGAGAATTGTTTTACTCACAAAATTTTGCTTTCATAAAAAGGCCTATTGGCTTCTTAGTGGAGTGAAAACTAAGTTAAATAACTTACTGACAGGTAACAGATGTTGAAAAAGATTAGACACAGTAGTTGAATACACATTTACTAAAAACACATACATAAAACTCCTAATGATTCAGTGTTCGTGCTCTTTTTGGTTTAAGATTCAAATACTTCTAGTCCAACCAGTTTTAAACAGAAAAACATAAAATGAATCATCTGAGAAATAAAATAAATAATTTCAATTGACAAAGAGTATTTTGTAAGTGTATGCTTTTCTAGAGCATAAAAATATTGAATTATTCTGCTGGTTCCTATAGTATAATGGCTACCACATATGGTGGGCAATGAAGACTAGTTTTTATAAACTAATGAGAATTACTGCTTTTAATCTCAACCAGGTCTGGCATAAACACCCAAATTTCCTATATTTAGATTCTTTTATTCGTGTCCTTTTTATGGAATTAAGAACTTTATCTGTTAGAGTTGAGTGCAGTGAATTAATAAGCCTCTGGTTTTATACTGACAAAGTGATTTAATACATGGAAATATAGGATTACAAAAGAACTATCAAAACATGAAAAGTGGGATTCAAGAGGTGTTGTCCAAGAATACATGTAATCTTAGTTCATATTGGACACTGAAATGCTCTTCCAGATATTTCATTTATCTCTGGATAACTGCACTTCCATGGTTTTTCTTTCCAGCATGAAAGTGGCCAAAAGATGCAAGGAAATACTCTTCTCTTTACTTCTCTCTCTCAAATATTTGCACATGTATATAATTAACCAAATTAACTTTGAATATTATAGCCACAGATTGGTCTAAAATATATAGTTTTGAAACATTATAAAAATGTTAAGTATATTTTTAGATATTGAGATTAGTAAGATATTGTCCATGTATAATCACTCAACTTTGTCAATAGTATCAATTTTCTGCTGCTCTGTGAGTAACCACTTCAGAATCATGCCTTAAAACAACATTCATTTATTTGTTCATGATTCTGCTATTTCAACTAGATTCAGGTGGGCTGTTTTTCTGGGATTGTACCTGTACTAATATGGATGCAGCAATGTTACAGTCACCCTGGAGCTAGATGGTCATAAATGGTTTTAACTTCAAGTCCAATAATTCCTTTTTTTCTAGTCCATTTATTTCCTGAAAACTTATAATAGTACTATAAGCATGATTACATTTAGTTTCAAATATTTGGTAAAAGTTTTAATGATGATGATGTTTACTCCTGTTTACTTCATATGCGGAGGCACAAAATGATTGATTCTCTCACTTTTAATAATGCTATGTTCGATCAATAGAGTTGAATCAAATGTAAGCCTGACCCCTCCATTGTAATTGCCTTCATCAAAATGAGGTTAAGTAGCAATTTCCAATTTTTTCCAAAAGCAGTTATCTTATTTGAGTTTTATTTGATATTTCTTACTTCCTGGCACAAATGTAAATATATACATTAGGTAGGTACATTAAAATATTTAGTATATCATTTTTTATTCCATTAAAAATTCCAATTGATATTTAAGGGGCAGAGAAATGATGTTGTATGTAGCATTGCATAAGTGAAAGAGAGGTTACAGGATTTTAAAAATACATACTGGAATATAAGCATGCTAAACAATACCTTTCTAAATATATAGACATATAATTATAAAAACAAACAACCCAAGCTGATCTTTTGGAAACTCTTCATTCATGAGATTAAAAAAAAGGCAATGGAGTTCCAGGAAGATTCAGCAAACTTTCAGTGAAAGAGCCAGATAGTAAATATTTTGGGCTTGGAAAGCTCATTGTCTTTATCACAACAAATCAGTTATGCTGTTGAAGCATGAAAGCAGCCATCATCCATGTGTAAACAAATAATGTGCCTAAATTCCAGTAAAATTTTACTTCCAAAACAAGCCACAAGCAAGATTTGGACCATAGTTGAAACTTTACTTACCCATGATTTAAAAAATAGAAATAAAGGCATAAACTGAATTATAAGATGAATAGTCCTAGACATTCCCTTTGGATTGGTCCTCAATAAACTAGATGGGACCAAGGACATTTACTTCCCCAAGTGGATGCTTTATAACTGAACTCACCTTCTTATAGTACAAGGAGCTTCCCACACCACAATAGTTGGACATGAGCATAGTTCCATCTTCCCTTAGGTTTTCAGATCCCCGGTAGCAGCAATTCATTAAGCTGAATGAGATAGATTATTAGTAAGATTGATGAGACCCAGGGCATTTACTTCCCCAAGTGGATGTTTTATAACTAAACTCAATGTCTTATAGTACAAGCAACTTCCCACACCACAATAGTTGGACATAAGCATGGTCCTATATTCTCTTAAGTTTTCAGTTGCCTGATGGCAGCAATTCATAGCAGTTGTATAATAAGTGGTTACCACTAAAGCTTAGACTCTTTGGTACCTAAACATTTATTTTTGCCCTATGACCTGAAATTCTATTCTCATATTGTCCCAATAAAATTGAGAAAAAATAGGTGTCAGTCCAGTAGAACATTGCACTCTTTGAATGGGTGGTGGAAAGAACAGGCTCTCAAGAAGCATGTGGATCCAATACATACAAAGTTGTTCTTGTAAATTGTTATAGTAACCGCACCCATTGCCAGAAGCAATCATTTAAATGTTCTATCAGTAGTAAATGGGTATTATTGATGAAGTAATTGCTCTTAAAAATTTAGAGCTTTATTGTATATAGTGATCTCTATAAAATTAACTTTATAACACTTTTGGCATATATTGCTTGTTCAAAATCAGTAATTTTCGTATACAGTATGCCAACATGCATCTTGAACATTACAGTTAAGTAGGAAAAAAAATCAGCCATCAATCAGCTCACCTCACTGCAATTAGTCAATCAACTTTCAATAGAGATTGACTGCTTTTAAATATTATACAATGTGTATTATTCAGGAGACATATATGTTTTTTCTAAATCACAAGCATATGCTGCATAAAGACCTATGGGTCAATGACCAACAGCATATACAACAGGGTCCCCTAAGATCATAATGAACCTAAAAGTTTTCTATTGACTTGACATTGTAGCCATACTAAAGTCATAGTACAATGCATTACTCATTTGTTTGTAATGATACCGGTGTAAACACATCTACTGTACTGCCAGTAATATAAAAATGTAGCACACAATTATGTACAATATATAATACTTGATTATGATAATAAATGGCCATGCTACTGGTTTATGTATTTACTATATGATACTTTTTATCATTATTTTAAAGCATACTTTTCTTCTTATAAAAAGTCATTAACTATAAAACAGCCCCAGGCAGGTCCTGCAGGATGTATTCCAGAAGAAGACATTGTTACCATAGAAAATGACAGTTCCATGCATGTTATTACCCCTAAAGACCTTCCAGTAGGATAAGCTGTGGAGGTGAAAGATAGTGACTTTGATAATCCTGACTCTATGTTAGCCTAGGCTAAGGTGTGTGTGTTTTAGTTTTTAACAAAAAGGTATAAAAAGTAAAAAAAAAAAAAAAAAGATTCACATACAAAAAAAGTGTATAGGATAAAGATATAAAGAAAATATTTTTGTACAGTTGTACAATGTGTGCTCTAAGCTGCATTATTACAAGAGTCAAAAAGTTAAAAAAGTTTAAAAGTTCATAAAATAAAATTTATAGACAGCTAAGGTTAATTTATTATTGAGTAAAGCAAATATTAAAAATAAATGTAGTGTCATCTAAGTGTACAGTGTTTATGAAGTCTCTAGTAGTGTACAGTAATTTCCTAGGCCTTCACATTCACTCATCACTCATTCACTGAGTCACCCAGAGAAACTTCCAATCCTGTAAGCTTCATTTATAGTAATTACCTCATACAGGTGGTTGCCACTTATCTTTTAAAAATCTTTTATACTATGTTTTTATTGAACTATTTCTATGCTTAGTTATGCTAAGATACACAAATATTTAACATTGTTACAATTGCCTACAGTATCAGTACAGCATCATGCTACACAGGCTTATAGTCTAGGATCAACAGGCTGTGCAATACAGCCTAGGTGTGTAGTAGGCAATATGATCTAACTTTGTGTAAATACACTCTACCATGTTTGCACAACAAGATCACCTAACAACACATTTCTTAGAATGTATTTCCATTGTTAAGCAATGCATGACTGTATTATATTTAATTATGGCTAAGTGAATTACAGACCATGCAAACTCTTGTATTATCAGAAAATATAGAAGGCACTAGCATAGACGTTAACAAATGATATCAGTAAATTTTAGAAGAAAATATAAAATCTAGGACAGAAAAATTCATATATTTCTGGTATAAGACAATTATAATGTTTTATTTTTATGCCCCTTATGTCATTATATTTAAGTATATGTTATATAATTATAAATGTACCCACTGTATAGTTGCACAATAATTTTTAATATTTCATTTGCATATTTAGTGATGTGTATGGTAACAAAGCACAATTTAATAAAGTAGCTATAAATAAAATATATCCTCGTTTCACAGTTCTGCTATTTACAGTTAGCTCAGTGTAAGATTAAACTTGCTAAAATTTAATACATTGCTCAATTCTGTAATTTTTGTATTTCTTCTGATCAGAAACATGTAATCAGTTTACCTTAGGTTAGGAAATTTTTATGACTGAAATAGAGCAGTTTGAATACTCTTTGTAAATTATGTTTTTAAGTTGTAATACTATTTGCATATGAATCATGGCTTTACCACTCACAAATAATGAGATCTAGAAGACATCAGTTCACTTGTTCATTTATAATATCTTGATAATTCCTGCCTCAGAGTATTTTATTATATTAAAGACAAAATATAACAATATATGTGAAAGTTCCTTCCCTATTACCTAATACTAAATCTAAATTCACAATTTAATATTCACAAAATGCTAACCCTCATTATTTTTTAACATAAAGTGGGAAATATTACTAATTAAAACACACTTTGTGTGTCAGAAATGTAATTGCAGTGACACAGAGTATGTTAATTTTTTAAAAGGTGACTAATTAGCAGAAACTCTCTAGGTTATTCTATGATTCAGAATACAAAATTTATACATAGGTATGGAGGGTTGTTTGGGCATATCTATTTTTTTTTTATGAGAGAAAGGAAGAAGAAAGAAAAAAGGGGGAGAGAGAACAGAATTCTTGCTCTATTGCCCAGGCTGGAATACAATCTAGGAATAAGTATTAATAAACCTCTTTTATGCTGATAATTGTACTTAACAACAGAGACAGGAAGGAATAAGGGAAGAAAATAACAAACAGCCAACCAATATTTCATTTAAGTCTGTGAAATGCTATGCAAATGCTGAAGAGTGATTTACTTCCAATTTTATAGTCACTTTCAGAATAGGTATAATATGATACTGAGAAAAATGTATGTTCTGGAGACCTGGGATGAAGAATTCTATAGATATTCACTAAGTTTACTTATTCCAGGTCTAAATTCCCTATTAATTTTCTATCTCATTGATCCGTCGAATATTAACAATGTGGTGTCAAGATCTCCC
>CAUYLG010038943.1:0-17128 GCA_963573385.1 Cacajao melanocephalus
TTCCCCGCAGAGCTAGGCTTTCCCGGGTTCAGCTGTGCTTACTATGAAACTCTCAGTCCTCAGCGCTTCCAATTGCTGTTCTTGTGGGGATGGGACCAGCCGAGCCTGACTCAAAGGGCATCCAGTCGCGTATACTCCGCACTGAGAAGTGCCGCGCTGTGCTGGGGCGCTGGCAAAACAGCTGCGCCAGCCAAAAGAGTCATGCTGGTGATCTTAATGGCTCCTCCGTTGGGTAGCTCCCAGTTTGTAGGCAACAGAAATTCGTCTGAAATTGCGGTGTCCACACACTTTCTGTGCTTTCATTGGGAGCTACAATCCTGAGCTGTTGATAATCGGCCATCTTGGATCTCTCTCCACCCGGTGATGAAGTTTTTTTCTGTTTCTTAGTTTTCCCTTGGCGGACGCCCCTTCCCCACAGAGCTGGACCTTCCTGGTTCGGCTGTGCTTGCTGTGAAACTCTCATTTCTCAGTGTTTCCAATTGCTGTTCTCCTTGTGGGGATGGGACCAGCCGAGCCTGACTCAAAGGGCACCCCGTCCCGTATACTCCGCACCGAGAAGCGCCATGCCGGGGCGCCGGCAAAACAGCTGCGCCGGCCAAAAAAGTCGTGCTGGTGACCCGTGTGGCTCCTCCGCTGGGAATCTCCTGGTCTGTGGGCAATAAAAATTCGTCTGAAAGTGCGGCGTCCACTCACTCTCTGCGCTTTCACTGGGAGCTGCAATCCTGAGCTGTTGTTAATCGGCCATCTTGGATCTCTCAAGAAAGCACAAAATTTAAATGCAAATATAATCCTTGGAGGACAGTCATCTAGGTGACAGCTGGCTTGAGACCTTCTGTACCTTTGCTCTCATGGCGCTCACCATGTGATGATTTTGATGGCTAATCCTTGATATTTAGGAAGGGATGCTTTTGTCTCATTCCAGTAACAAGATAAACTTATTTACAAATTAAGTAAATGACCACAATTGAATCCCAGCACTTTGGGAGGCCTAGGTGGGTGGATCACTTGAGGCCAGGAGTTCACGACCAGCCTGGGCAACATGGAAAAACCTGGTTTCTACAAAAAATACAAACAGTAGCCGTGCATGGTGGCTTGGGCCTCTTGTCCCAGCTACTTGAGAGACTGAAGTAGGAGGATTACTTCAGCCAAGGAGGTTGAGGTGGCAGTGAGCTGTGATTGTGCCACTGCACTCTAGCCTAGGCAACAAAGCAAGACCCTGTTAAAAAAAAACAAAAAAAAAGTGACCACAGGATAAAGAAGCTGTTATTAGACAAGATTCCCCAGAAAACAGAACCAATGAGACACACACACACATACACACAGATTTATTATGAGGTTGGCTCACATGATTAGGGTGACTGAGAAGTCCTTTATCTGCCGTCTGCATGCTGGAGACCCAGGAAAAGCTGGTGGTGCAGTTCCAGTCTGAGTCTAAAGGCCTGAAAAACCAGAGAAGTCAATGGTTTTAGTCCAAGAGCGGGAGCAGACGCACATCCAAACTCAGACAGTCAGGAAGCAAAGGAGGTGAATTCCTCTTTCTTCTGTGTTTTTGTTATCAACATATTGGATGATACCAGCCCACACTGGGGAGGGCAATCTACTTTATTGATCCACCAATTTAAATGCCAGACTCATCCAGAAACCCCCCCAGAGGCACACACAAAAGTAAAGTTTAATCTGGGCACCCCATGGTGCAGTCAAGTTGACAGAGAGTTAACTTTCATACCATCCATCTAGTGTATCAGCAAGAGATGGATTCTCTGAATGTGCTGAACCAGTTTCTAGACCTCGAAGACTGATGACCAGAGCTGGGATTGTGATGCATTCCAGAAGGAGATGCTCCATGAGGGCCCGAAACTGGCTAGTCACCCTCTTATGTCAACTTGTCTTTAATGCCTGTAACTGCTTTTCAAAAAAATCAGTGATAATCACTTTACCTAAGAAGACAGGTACTGCATATTGAATTGCCACTTTAGACCAGGCATTCTGCCAGGTGTTTCACTGTGTGGCACTTTATTTTTTTATTTAATTCAAATTTGCAATGAGCAGTAATTTAATTTTACCCTTATTTTATACATGAGTCAGCTGAGCCATTCTGCTCTGGTCTCCTAGCTAGAATGGGCCACTTGGCTTTGAACTTGGGACTCTGGTTCCCAAAGACAGCATTCTTCTTCTGTGCCACCTTGCCACCAAAGGTGTGCTGAAGGTAGCTTGAGGAAGTCAGGAAATGTAGTTTTATGCACTTGCATTGAAATGAATGAACTCTTCTTCAGCAACAAAGTATAAACTACCATAATTCCCCTAATAGCATACACCTCACTTAGGTTTTGGGCTTCCATTTTACAGAGCATATGTTTAAAATGAGATCCCTTGCAGAGTCCTTTTGTGAGCACTTTTGTTGTCTGAGAAATTTGTCAAAAGATACTTGTTTCTACCAGGCTCTTGTCTACAAAGAAACCCTTTGTTGTTCACAGAGGCCCTCCAGTTGCAGGACTGGGGAACAACCACAGCATTTTCTGGATAGTCTGAGTGAGCAGAAGTGGGTCCTCTGGGCACACAGGTTACATTTGGTCTTGGACTTTGCTCGGCTGTCAGAATACCAGAGCAATGATGCTGCCTTTTGCAGCTGTACAATAAAAGAGACACAAACCAGATATTTGATAGGACCAGAGATAAGGGAACAGAGTGGTTGACGTTTTCCCAGCAGTCCTCACCCCAGGAATTGTGGGTGGGTTATTGACAATAAGCAGAGAATGTGGCTGAGAATAGGCATTCCAAGAGCAACCAGTGTGATGTTTGTATTTTGAAGACATGCTCAAGTCACGTTGGTCTTCAGTCTGGGGAGAAGCCTGATATGGGAATAGATCTATGAACAAAAGGTTTGGCTGTGTCCCCACCCAAATCTCATCTTGAATTGTAGCTCCCATAATTCCCATGTATTGTGGGAGGAACTCAATGGGAGATAATTGAATCATGGGGGCAGTTCCCCCTTATTGTTCACATGGTAGTAAATTAAGTCTCATGAGATCTGATGGCTTTAGTTTCCCTTTTTGCTTGGCTCTCATTTCTCTCTTTGCTGGCCACCATGTAAGACATCCCCTTGCTCTTCCTTCCTCTTCTGCCATGATTGTGGGGCCTCCCCAGCCATGTGGAACTGCGAGTAAATTAAACCTCTTTCCTTTGTAAATTACCCAGTTTCGGGTATGTCTTTATCAGGAGTATGAAAATGGACTAATACAAGGCCCTCCTGTGATGCGCTGTGTGATCACATTCCTTTGAGCGTCCTCTGAACAGATTCAGGATAGTGCCCTCAGAAGTGCTTCTGACTCAGATTTTACTCAGCAGTCATTTCAATCTGAGAGGCGTTTTATTTATTTCCAAAAGAGGCCTGTCTGGCAGAGTGAGTTGTGGTGGGGAGGGTATGGATTTTGGAGTTTGGCAAACCTGTCCATCCTGTCAATGTCCTTGTTTAGCCCTGTGACTTTGGGGAAGTCATTTCTCCCCCAGCTTTATTGAGGTGTTATTAACAAATAAAAATTGTATATATTTAAGGTGTATAATGTAGTGATTTGATATATGTTTACATTGTAAAATAATTATCAGGATCAAGCTAATTAACACATACATCACCATTTTTGGTGTATGTTATGAGAATGCTTAATATCCACTCTCCTAGCAAATTATGTGTACAATACAACATTATTAACTATAGTCATGCTGTACATTATAGTTGTGCTGTACATTAGATCCTCAGAACTTACTCATTTTATTTCTTCAAGTAGGAAAGTCATTTCTGAATGGACAACTGTAGTAGAGCCTTCTGGTGTTATCCATAACTAGTTATCAGACCATGGGAAAAAACAAAAACTGAGAAGCTTTAAAAACACAATAATACAAAGGCACACGTTTCTTAGCTGTCCTAGTGCTCATGATATCACGTGTCATGTGGCTCCTGGGAAACTCCACTGTATCCTTGTGAGAAGATGAGAGTGAAAAAGGCAAACAACATGTCAGTATTATTAAGAAAGAGTTTTGACCTTGCAGACTCTGAAAGGATCTTCAGCACCCCTAGGAGTACCCAGATCACACTGAGAACCACTGTTGCAATATTTCAGATCTGTATTTTAAATACAGATACCTCAGAGCCTTTGCACAGGATGTTCTCTCTGTCTAAACTCTCCCTCAGATATTTTCACCTCCCACTCCCTTAGCGACTTTGCTTAAGAAAGGTCTTTGCTACATTTCTTAATAAAGCTTATCCTGACCACCCTATTTAAATTGCAATTACTGCCCATCTACTGTCACCACTCAAATTGTTCCTTATTCTGCTGTTTTTTCCACAGCACTTATTACTATCTAATAGTATATTATTTATTTATGCTAATATTACATAATTTACTTATTTACTGTCTATTCCTGTTAGAACATGAGTTTCGGCCAGGCGCGGTGGCTCACACCTGTAATCCCAGCACTTTGGGAGGACGAGGTGGGCGGATCACCTGAGGTCGGGAGTTCAAGACCAGCCTGACCAACATGGAGAAACCCCATCTCTCTTAAAAAAAAAAAAAAAAGAACATGAGTTTCATGATGGATTATTTTGTTCATAGATCTATTCCCAGCACCTTTAACCACATCTGGCATGTAGTAGATGCTCAACCAATATTTCTGAGAATGAAAGAAGAGAAAAACTTCCATGAGATTAGACATGTTTAAAAAATATTTTATTTTTAATTGACAATACTTGTATATATTAAGTACAATGTGACATTTTGATATATGTATACATTGTAGAATGTTTAAATCAAGCTAATCAACATATCTATCACTTTAGCTACTTACCATTTTTTTTTGTAGTGAGAACTTTTAAAATCTAATCTTTTAGTAGCTTTTAAATGTAGAATAATTATTATTAACTGTAATTGACATGATTTGCAATAGATCATGAAAACTTATTCCTGTAGGTACTTTTTTTTTTTAAGTTCTGGGAAACATGTGCAGAACATGCAGGTTTGTTGTTACATAGGTATACATGTGCCATGATGGTTTGCTGTACCTTTCAATCCATCATCTAGGTTTTAAGCCCACATGCATTAGATGTTTTCCCTAATGCTCTCCCTCCTTTTGCCTCCCACCCGCCAACAGGCTCTGGTGTATGATGTTCCCCTCCTTGTGTCCATGTGTTCTCATTATTCAACTCCCACTTATAAGTAAGAAGAACATGTGGTGTTTGGTTTTCTGTTCCTGTGTTAGTTTGCTGAGAATGATGGCTTCCAGCTTTATCCGTGTCCCTGCAAAGGACATGAACTCATCCTTTTTTATGCCTGCATAATATTCCATGGTATATATGAGGCATTTTGTTTTATTCATTGCTATTATCTCTAGTGCCTAAAACAATTCTGTGAACATATTGGTGAATGAATGAGCAAAGTGAAAATCCAGTCTTTTTAGGTTGTCAGATCCCATACTTACAACCTGTAGATCTTGGAGATGATTCAGAAAGTTTTTACTGGGCCATGCTTCTTAGCGGTGGGATGAAATGCTAGAGTTTCTGTGTGCTTTTAGGTCTCATTTTACTTACTCATGTATTTATTATCAAAGGAAGTTTAAATTGAATGAGGATGAAAAACCAACAGATGCAAAGGGCCTGTAGGTAGCCTGAAACCCAACAATGTTAGTTCCCTTTCTTTTTATTTTTTTAATTATTCTTTTTAATTTTTATATTTTTTATTTTTTTGAGACAGAGTCTTGCTCAGTCATGCAGGCTAGAGCGCAGTGGCATGATCTCGGCTCACTGCAACTTCCGCCTCCTGGGTTCAAGCGATTCTCCTGCTTCAGTCTCCCAAGTAGCTGGGACTACAGATGAGCACCACCATGCCCTGCTAATTTTTGTATTTTCAGTAGAGACAGAGTTTCATCATGTTGGCCAGGCTGGTCTTGAACTCCTGGCCTCGAGTGATCTGCCCACCTCAGCCTCTCAAAGTGCTAGGATTACAGGCGTGAGCCACTGTGCCTGGCCCAGTTCTCTTTCTTTTTCTTGTCATCTTCCTTTTTGTTTTTCATGATCTTGGTACTAAGAGGGTCTGCATTACATATTGTTCAGGTCTTCTTAAAAGTGAATGCCTTTGAAGGCTGATCAGCGGGGCAAGTTGAGTCTTGAGTATAAATCCTGTTGCTAAAAGCCCATTAACGTTGGCCGGAAAACTGCGGTATGAGGTGCCTAAAAAGAGCAAAAGGCCTGCCACTTCCAATCAAAGCTGTTTTTCTCTTTGACCTCTCTCACAGTTCACCTCTCTGCAGTTCCTTATGTGTCAGAAGCCAATGGCAGCCAAGCAGTGAATGTTAGGAGTGAAGTCTTATCAGTTGTTAGCAATTGCCATGAAAATGTATAAGGTTGGCATTATCATTTCCATTTATGTTAGGTGCTAGAAACAAGGGCTGTTTGAAAAAGAGCTCTTTAAATGCCAATGTCTAAGTTAGATACTAACTTTACTGGTTCTTAGATTTTTAGAAATTTTTATCATCATGATTTCTGTGCATTGTTCCTCTGGAGTCATTCTTTCATTTCTATTATAAGTCTGCATTAGACTTGCATCCTTCGTTCAAGGAAGGGAGAATCTAGAAGAAAGACTAGGCGAGACTTGTACCTAAAAAATGAAAGACTGGTGCTGCTGTCGCTGCTGCTCTAAGGGAGTGCTCCATGGGAGCTTACTTTGTGTCAGACTCTGGTCTAAGCCTTTACACACATTAATACTGTACATTATTATATATATGCAAATAACTTTAATGCTTACATGGCAACTGGAAAAATATTATCATCTCTATTTTACAGATGAAGAAAGTGAGCACAGACAGGTTAAGTACATTGTTCAAGGTCACACAGCTTGTGAGCAGTAGAGAGTTTCTAGCCAGGATTCAGAGCCTGGATGCTTAACCAGAAGAGATGAAGAAATGAAAGATTCTGGAATTCAATTTACTGAGGGGCTCTATGGCTTTCATGTGGAAAGAATGTGGCAGTTAAGATGGTGGCCTGAAAGGATAACTGGGATTGGACAAGTAGAGATGGGAGAAGGAAGGAAACATTAGAGAAGTTTTGTCCAATAGCACATTTTGCAGTGTTGAAATTGTTCAATATCTGTGTCATCCCATATGGTAGCAACTAGCCACATATGCCTATTGAACAGTTGAAATGTGGCTAGTGTAACTGAAGAATGAACTTATAATTTTGTTTAATTTTAATTAATTTAAATGCAAACAGCCACACATGAATAGTAGCCATATTGGTCAGTGTAGCCATAGGAAGCACCAGCATAATGGTCACAATATCATAGGGCACCATGAGTCCTTCATTTGTAGCTGTGAGTAGGATACTAAAAGAGTTTGAGTGAAGTAGGTGTGAAGTAGGTATGAGTGAAGGATAGTAAAAGAGATGAGCGAGAAAGGCTGATGGTTGATGATGAATGTCACAAGAAGAATCAGATTTATTTTGAAGACAATGAATGACTGGTCAAAATTTCAGATGTGGAAAATAACTTGATAAGCTATGTGCTTAGGGAAGAAAGAGAGGGCAGAATAAATTGACAGATGAACAGGTGAGAACCTGGGTAGCACATTTTGACAGTATTGCAATCAGAATTTTTTATGAAGATGTTAGTACAATTTTTAGATTTATTATACAAACCAGGGAAAAATAATTGGTAAATAACTTAGGTAGCATCTTATTTTTTATTCTTTTGGGTAGTGTAGCCTTATTTTCTCAGCTATAACTATAACATTTAATTCTTAGCACAAACTATTTATTGCAAGTAACCAGCATGAGTGGGCTTAAGCAAAAATGGTCATTGTTAAAAAGACAGTTAGGTAATTCTTGGAATCCAGGAGCAGTGGGGCTCTGAAGAGACTGGAATCAAGAATTGGAAAGTGAGCAGGAACCTAGGCAATCCTCGTTCTCCTCTCATTTTTGCCTCTTTGTACATCTGCTTTTATTCTCTCTCTGCCAATTGCTTGCCCTGCTTCTCTCAACTGCAGTGGAAAAATGATGACTGTCTTCAAGGTCTTGAGTTTACATCTCAGTTGCAACCACATGCAAAGATTAATTACCTATCTCAGAATCCTAGTTCAAAGACAAGGAGCTTGGGTCAGGCATCCATTTTGGTTCCCGCAACCACAGACAGAGATATAGAGTCAGAAACATAAACATGTTTGCAGGGGAAGCAGGTGAGGAGATGAATTCTCAGGAATAGAAGGTCTTTGTGACTTGGGCAGTAGCAAAAATGGTGGTTATCACATTTCACTATTGCTATGAAAATGTTGACTGAGCTTGGGTTCCAATTGAGAAACAGAATGAATAGGCATTTACATCTACAATAAATACAGACAGGAGTTCAAACCATGTTGAGAATTGGCATTCAGAATGTAAACAGAACTCTGACAGGTCAGCTTTGCTAATTTTTCTTTCCTGCTAAGCCCATTAGCTTATCTTTGGTTCACCTTTTGTAACATGTGCTCTAGTCTTACAAAAGCATTTTCCCCTAGTTAGGATAAAGACTGCTCCTGCTATTTCACAAGTTACACAGAAAGTTTAAGAGCACTTAATAGTACCAGAAATAATATCTGAGAGATTGGTCCTTCTTTTGCAACACGATGCAAGAGGTATAGAAATGAATGCCACATATTAATAATCATCTCTCATATTCTAAATACATTTTTTAAAAGTTGCTGAAAATTAATTATATATTAATTGCAGTAAATGAAAGTAGAACTATTCAAATAGAAGTTTGGAGAGAGTAGAAACCATGGTGGTGTCATAATATATCAAAACCTCATGTTATTTTGAGAGGGACAATAACTGCCATTTTGGGCATGTCTTAATTCTTTAAGAAACCAGGTGAGAAAAGTGCTACCATTTACCACTTGTAGAGTTAACAAGGTTTTTTTTTTTTTTTAATATAAAGTAATGTAGATTTTTAGGGTGTGGGCTCTGTAAGCATGAGGTCAAGATTGGAAAGAACAGGGTCATCAAGATGGCTGACTAAAGGTGCCAACACTCACCTACTCCATAAAGAAGAACCAAAACAAAACATAAATAACGGCACCTTGAGTAGAGTATCTAAGGGAGAACACTGGAACACAGAAAGGAAGACATGAAAACCCTCTGAAGCACAGAAACTCAAGATGACAACATGGAAAGGGAAGTAAAAACACCCAGATGAAATTGGCTTGGAACCAAGAAACACTTTCCATTGTGGGAAAAGGTAAGCCAGGGAAAAGATATCCAGAATTACCCATTACCAGTGTGAATACTTGCAATCCCAGCTATAGCAGAGCCCCATGATCTTGGCAGGCCCTGAGCCCAGTTCAGGAAGCTGCCTGGAGTTCATGTGGCTGTATTACTCCAGAGAAAGAACTCATGTTAGGTCCTCCCTACTCTCTGCCACAACACACTCCCTGGAATACACGTTTCTATGGCTTGGTGCCATTTTGAAAACAGAACCACTGCTGGGATGCATTCTATTTTGGAGCCCAATACCATGTGCATCTCCACATTCTGGGGGCTGTGCTATCATTTCATCACATCCTCACAAAAAGCTTCAACGTCATGGACCCAGCTAGACCCAGCAATAGAGCTACAACATTGATACCTGAGTACACACAGCTCTGTATGCTCCAAGTAACAGGCAACTCAGCACAGTGAAGAGGATGCCCCCAAGACTGAGGGAGCTGACACATACTCCCCACAAGGCCTGAGAACTGGCACAAGAACTTTCAAATGCCTGCTGCTGCCAGTATTCTCACTCCCTGAACTGCCTGAGCCACTGTGCATTGTTTGCACTCTTCAGTGACTTGGGTACAGCCCACCTGATGCATGCCACCACCAGTAACCTTGCCCCCACAAGCAGTGTAGCCACTGTGCCTGGCACACCTCCACCCCAGCAGGGCTTGAGGAGAAGCCTGCTTGGGAGCCCCTAGCCCCAGCAAAGCCACACCATTGCTTCCACAAACACCCACAGTCTAAGCCACTGAGGCATTTGCAGATACTGTTGACACTGATTACAGCCAAGAAATCACAGGGAAACTACACTACTGCACTCACCCAGAGCAAAAGCCAAGGTGCCTTACCCATTCAACCGTATAGGACACATCTATAGGAAAAAGTCTTTTCCTATGAAAGCTAGTTCATAAAAATTGGAAGAGGTGACTACCACCATATGTGCAGATATTAAGAGAAATATACAAAAACCATGAAAAAGTAAGGAAATGTAATACCTCCAAAGGAACACAATAATTCTCCAGTACTAGACCCCAAAGAAAAGAAAATTGATAAGATGCCTGAAAAGGAATTCAAATGGTGATCTTAAGGAAACTCAGAAACATACAGAGAATACAAGTAGACAATTCAATGAAATCAGGAAAGAAATTTATGATCTGAATAAAAAAATCAACCAAGAGATAGATATCATTTACAAAATCAAACAGAAAGTCTTGTGGCTAATGAACTCAATGAATAAAACAGAAATACAATTAAGAGCTTAAACAATGGCTAGATCATACAGAAGAATTTCTCAACTTTAAGGCAGTTCTTTTGAAATAACCCAGTGAGACAACAAACAAACACAAACAATGAAAGCCTATGGGGTTTATGGAACACCATTAAGTGGACAAATGTTCACATTACATAGTTAAAGAAGGAAAGGAAATATTTAATGAAATAATAACTGAAAAATTCCAAGTTTTGAGAGAAATATGGACATCCAGATTCAAAAAGGAAATCTGTTATTCAACCCAAAAAGGCTTTCTCTGAGGCACATCATGGTCAAATTTTAAAAAGTCAAAGAGAGAATTATAAAAACAACAAAGAAAAGCATGAAGTCACATGCAAGGGAATCTCCATTAGACTAACAGTAGCTTTCTCAGTGCAAACTGTACAGGTCAGTAGAGAATGGAATGATATATTTAAAGTTCTGAAAGAAAAAAAACCTGTCAGCCAAGAATACTATGCCCAGCAAAGCTATCATTCAAATATGAAGGAGAACTAAAGTTTTTCAGACAAGCAAAAACTGAGGAAATTCATCACCACTAGGCCAGCCTTGTAAAAAATGCTTGAAGGAATCCTTGAAACTAATGAAAACAGAAACACAACATATCAGAACTTATGGGATAGGGCATATATAGTATTAAGAAGGAAGTATATAGCAATACATCCCTACATTAAAAAAGAAAGATTTCAAGTAAGAAAACCTAAAATGCATCTCAAGGAACAAGAAATGGAAGAATAAACCAAACCCCAAATTAGTAAAGAAACAGCAATGATCAGAGCAAAAGTAACGAAAATAGAGACTAAAACTCCAAAAGGTCAACAAGATGAAAGGTTTGTTTTCTAAACAGATTAAAAAATTGGCAATACATTTTCTAGATTAACTAAAAAAAAGAAGATCCAAATAAAATTAGAAACAAAGATATTACAACTGATATCACATAAATACAAAGAATCATTAGAGACTATTATGAACAATTATATACCAACAACTTGTGAGACTAGAGAAAACTGATAAATTCCTGGACACATGCAAACTATTAGCATTGAACCAGGAAGAAATAAAAAACTTGAACAGACCAATAATGAGTAACAAGATTGAATCAGAAATAAAAAGTCTTCTAAAAAAGAAAAGCCCAAGACAGGAGAGCTTTATGGCTAAATTCTACCAAATGAAAACTAAAAACAGAAACTTTTCTCAAACTTAAAAAAAATCAACGAAGGGAATTATTCCTAATTTGTTCTCTAAGGCCAGCATTACATTGATACCAAAACCAGGCAAGGACACAATGTAAAAATAAAACTACGGGCTTATATATATGACAAATGTAGATGCAAAAATCCTCAGGAAAATCCTAGCAAACCAAATCTAACGGCACATCAGAAAGATCACATGCCATGATCAAATGGGATTTTTCCCAGGAATGCAAGGACAGTTCAACATATGCAAATCAATAAATACGATACATTACATTAATAGAATAAAAAACAAAAAGCACATGATCATCTCAATAGACACAGAAGAAACATTTGATAACATTTAACATTCATGATAAAAATCCTCCAAATATTAGGTATAGGGGAAATGTAGCACAATACAATAAAGGCCATATGTGACAAACCTACAGCCAACATCATGCTGAACAGAGAAAAGTCAGAAGATTTTTCTCTAACAATTGGAACAAGGCAAGGATACCCACATCGCCACTCTTATTCAAGATAGTATTGGAAGCGTTAGCCAGGGCAATAGGAAAGAGAAAAAAATAAAGGGCATCCAAATTGAAAAGGAAGAAGTCAAATTGTTCTTGATTGCAGATGACATTAATCTTCTTTTTTTTTTTTTGACATTAAGCTTCTATACAGAAAAACATAAAGACTCCACCAGAAACCATCTTGAACTGATAAAAAATTCAGTAAAGTTGCAGGATACAAAATCAACACAAAAAAATAATCAGTAGCAAGCATATCTATACACCAATAATGACTTAGCTGAAAAAGAAATTAAGATAGCAGTTCCATTTACAATGCTACAAAAAGCCTATTAATAAATTTAACCCAAGAGGTGAAATATCTCTATAATGAAAACTATGAAACACTGGTGAAAGAAATTGAAGAGGACGCACACACACAAATGGAAAGATATCCCGGGCTTATGGATTGGAAGAATAAATACTGTGAAAATGAGCACTGTACAGATTCAATGTAATCCTATTAAAATATCAGTAACAGTCTTCACAGAGAAAAAAATCTTAAAATTTACATGGAAACACAAAAGGCCTTATATAGTGAAAGTAATCCTGAGCAAAAAGAACAAGGCTGGAGGCATTACACTACCTAACTTAAAAATATGCTATTCTACAAAGGTATAGTAACCAAAACTGCATAATACTGGCATTCAAAAAGAAACATAGACCAATGGAACAGAACAGAGAACACAGAAAAAAGTCCACATATTTACAGCCACCTGATTTTTGACAAATTCACCAGGAACATACATTAAGGAAAGGCCAATCTCTTCAATAAATCATGCTGGGAGAATTGGACATCCATAGAAGAATAATAATAGACTCTTATCTTTCACCATAAGCAAAAATCAACTCAAAATGGATTCAAGGTTTACATTTAAGACCTGAAACTGTGAAACTACTAGAAGAAAACATTGGAGAAATGCTTCAAGATTGTTGGTCTGAGCAAAGATTTTTACGGATAAGACCTCAAAAGTGCAGACAACAAAAGTAAAAAGTAAACAAGTGGAATTATGTCACACAAAAACCTGCACAGTAAAGAAACAATCAATAGAGTGAAGAAATAACCTGCAGAATGGGAGAAAATATTATCAAACTATGACAAAATATTAATATCAAGAATACACAAAGAACTCAAAAAACTCCACAACAAACAACCAAATGATCTGATTAAAAAGGCAAATGAACTGAATAGATATTTATCAAAAGTGGATATACAAATGGCCAATGGGTTTATAAAAATGGTCAACACCATTAATTATCAATAAAATGTGAATCAAAACCAAAATGAGATATCATCTTATTCCAGTTAGAATAGGTATTATTAAAAAGACAAAAAATACCAAATGCCGACAAAGACGTGGCAAAAAGGAAACTCATATACATTGTTGGTGAGAATGGAAATTCATATAGCCACTATGAAAAACACTATGGAGATTTCTCAAAAAGCTACAAATACAATTAACATATAATCCAGCAATGTCACTAGGGGTTTTATGTCTAAAGGAAAGGAAATCAGTGTGGCAACAAAATATCTGAAATCCCATATTTATTGTAGCACTCTTTTTGCACTATGAAACTACTAGACGAAAACATAGGGGAAATACTTCAGGACATTGGTATGGGCAAAAATTTTTATAAATAAGAACCTCGAAAGTACAGACAAAAGCAAAAAATAGAGAAATTGTATTATATCAAACAAACACCTTCTGCACACTAAAAGAAACAATCAACAGACTGATGAAATATCCTGCAGAATGGGAGAAAGTATTTAGAAACTATGCAAAGTTTGTGCATGTGCATTGTAGCATGTGGATTGTCCATATGGACTACAGCACAATAGCCAAGATATAGATATATAGATTCAGCCTAAGTGTCCGATGAGTGGGTAAAAAAAATGTGACACACACACACACACACACACACACACACACAAAATGAAATACTTTTCAGCCATAAAAATAATCAAATACTGTCATTCACAGAAACATAAATAAGTATGGAGGACATTAAGTGAAATAAGCAAGGTACAGAACAGTAAGTACCACACAATCTCACTTTTATGTGGAAGCTAAAACAAATTGATCTTATAGAAAGAGAAAGTAGAGTCAGGCGTGGTGGCTCAGGCCTGTAATCCCAGCACTTTGGGAGGCCAAGGTGGGCGGATCACAAGGTCAGGAGTTCGAAACCAGCCTGGCCTATATGGTGAAACCCCGTCTCTACTAAAAATACAAAAATTAGCTGGGCGCGGTGACTCATGCCTGTAACTCAGCTACTCCAGAGGCTGAGGCAGGAGAATTGCTTGAACCTGGGAGGTGGAGGCTGCAGTGAGCTGAGGTGGCACCATTGCACTCCAGCCTGGGCAACAAGAGTGAAACTCCATCTCAAAAAAAATAAAAAAGCAGCAAAAGAAACAGAGAGTAGAATAGTGGTTACTAGATCCTGGAAAAGGTAGGGAAGAGAGCAGGATGGCAAGAGTTTCATTAATGAATACAAAATTACAGCTAAATGGGAGGGATAGTTCTAGTGTTCTAAGCACCCTGGAGTGACTCTAGTTAACAATAATTTATTGTGTATTTTTGTTGTATATTTTTATATATGTGGAAGAGTGTATTTTGAGTATTCCCAATGCAGAGAAATGATAAATGTTTGAGGTGATGTTTCTGCCACATATTCTGATTTGGCCATTACCCACTGTATACATGTATCAAAATATCACACTGTACCCCAGAAATATGTATAATAATTATGCATAAATTAAAATAATTTCAAAAATATGAGAAAGAACAGAAACAAGGAGTGAATGCCAAGGGTAAAGGACCAGCATTTTTAACTCTGCCATATTCATATACCAAAGTATATTACATATACTTTGCTCCAATTTAATGATTTTCACAACTTTTATGGTTCATTTACTTATTCAGTAAATATTTGCTGAGCATCTACTATGTGTCAGGTGCTATTCTAAGCAGGTGAGAAATATCAGTGAGTAAAACAAAAAACATTCTTACCTCCTGTGTGCTTTCATTCTAGTGTGTGTTGGCATCATGGGGGAATATATAAAATAAACAACAAGCATAAAGAATAAGTAAATTATGTCATATTTCAAGGTAATTGTGTGGAGAAAAAGTAGGGTGGGTTAAGGAAATTAGGAGTCATTTTGGTGGAAGGGTGAGTGGATTGCATTTCAAACATGGTCATCAGGCTGGGTGCAGTGGCTCACCCTGTAATCCCAGAACTTTGGGAGGCTGAGGCAGGTGGGTCACCTGAGGTCAGGAGTTCAAGATCAGCCTGACCAACATAGTGAAACCCTTTCTTTACTAAAAATACCAAAATTAGCTGGGCATGGTGGCAGGTGCCTGTAATCCCAGCTACTCGGGAGGCTAAGGCAGGAGAATCCCTTAAACCTGGGAGGTGGATGGAGGTTGCAGTGAGCTGAGATTGTGCCATTGCATTTTAGCCTGGGTGACAGAGTGAGACTCTGTCTCAAAATAAAATAATAAAAATAAACATGGTTGTCAAGGTAGAACTTATAGACAAGGTGACTTTTGAGCAACAATTTATAAGAGATAAACGGGGAAGTGATTTGTGTACCTGAGTAAAGACCATTCCAGGCAGAGGGAACAGCCAGTGCAGTGCCCTGAAGAGAGAGACAGACTGAAATCTTCAAGCAATATCAAGGAAACTGATGTAGTTGGAGTTCAGTGAAGAAGAGGGAGTGTCTAAGATGTAGTCAAATAAATGAAAGGATGGGTGGACAGCACCGAAATGGGGCAAATCACATAGGGATTTTGACGCCACTAGAAGGTCTTTTTTACTTGAAGTGAAATGGAGAGCCATTGAAAAGTTATGAGCGGAAGAGTGACGTGATCTGACCTATAAAATTTTGGAGGCATATTTTACGTATAGTAAAATGCATAGGTCTTCAGAGTATCACTTGATATATTTCGAAAAATGTGAAATCTATGAGACCTTTATGTAAGTCAAGATATAGAGCACTCCCCCTACTCTAAATTTTTCTTATTACCCTTCCTATGGTCTGAATATTTGTGTCACCCTAAAATTCATATGTGGAGGCCTAATCTCTGAATTAGATAGGATTAATAGGTTGGGCCTTCATTCAAAAGTGGGCAAAGGATATGAACAGACACTTTACAAAAGAAGACATACATGAGGCCAACAAACATATGAAAAAATGCTCATCATCACTGGTCATGAGAGAAATGCAAATCAAAACTACCTTGAGACACCGTCTCACGCCAGTTAGAATGGCGATCATTAAAAAATCTGGAAACAACAGATGCTGGAGAGGATGTGGAAAAATAGGAACACTTACACTGTTGGTGGAAGTATAAATTAGTTCAACTATTGTGGAAGACAGTGTGGCGATTCCTTAAGGACCTAGAAATCGAAATTCCATTTGACCCAGCAATCCCATTATTGGGTATATATCCAAAGGATTATAAATCGTTCTATTATAAGGACACATGCACACGAATGTTCATTGTGGCACTGTTTACAATAGCAAAGACTTGGAACCAACCCAAATGCCCATCAATGATAGACTGGACAGGGAAAATGTGGCACATATACACCATGGAATACTATGCAGCCATAAAAAACGATGAGTTTCTGTCCTTTGTAGGGACATGGATGAACCTGGAATCCATCATTCTCAGCAAACTGACAGAAGAACAGAAAATCATAGGCATGTTCTCATTCATAGGCGGGTGTTGAATAATGAGAACACATGGACACAGGGAGGCGAGCATCACACCCTGGGGTCTGTGGGGGGGAACTAGGGGAGGGATAGAGGATGGTGGGGAGTTGGGGAGGGATAACATGGGAGATC
>CAUYLG010038944.1:0-54267 GCA_963573385.1 Cacajao melanocephalus
TGTGGCTCCTCCGCTGGGAATCTCCTAGTCTGTGGGCAACAAAAATTCATCTGAAAGTGCGGCATCCACTCGCTCTCTGCGCTTTCACTGGGAGCTACAATCCTGAGCTGTTGTTAATCGGCCATCTTGGATCTCTCTCCACATTTCTTTCATTTTTAGAGCAACATGTACTTATTAAATTCGTTTTGTTATTTAAGCTCCTGATAATAGTGTAACTTTGTCAGTAAGTAGGGTGTGTGTATGGGTGTGTGTGTGTGTCTGTGTGTGTCCGTGTGTCAGTAGGTAGGTAGATAGAAAAAGTAATCAGTTAAATGCTACAAGATGGTAATAATAACTATCTTTTATAATATTTAGAATTGTGCTGGGTCCCGTTCTAAGTACTTTAAATGGACTATCTTTAAAGATGCAACAATTCTGCTAGTGCAGAGCCAGCTTCAGATGAGGAAACTGACATCTCAAGAGTTTAGATAATTCATGCAGTGCCAGACAGCTAGCAAGGGGCAGAATAGACACTTGAACCCAGGATTTTCCTGACTCAAAAGCCCAGCTTCTCTACCAGCATTCACTGTTCCATTATGTGCAATAAAATAAATACATGGCACTCATTTAAGATGATAAATTACTTGAAATATTGTTATTAATTTTGATATATAGAAATTACATATTTTGTCCTCTTATACTGTTATGTCTGAATGACAATTTCATTCTCACAAATAACTTCCTAAATCACAGAAGAAGTATACCATTTTCTTTAAATAAGAATGTGATTAGAGAAGGTTGAATCATTGGTTAATAGAGTATTTAAAATAGTTATTCATTATTCTTGGAACACCACAATCATTAGCTTCAGATGAAATGGATGAAATACTTCAGAACACATTCTTACATAGCTGTAGGTTCAGGCTTTCTCACATCACTAGAATTTTCCACTTAAGATACACGGTTGTTTATTTTTAGTGCTTTTGTGGGAATAGGCAGGGGGTGACTTAAGAATACAGAAGTGAACTAATGTAATCCTTTGTTCATGACACATTCCCATCATTGACGCATTTATGGGTATCCTTATTTATATAATTATTAATTTATAGTAATAATGTAGTAAACACCCATGAAACCCTAACCCAACATTAAAACTGGATCCTGAACAATAGCTTATGTGTGTGTGTGATTCTCTTTGCATCATCTCATTTAACCACTGCCCAAACCTCAGGTAACTGCTGCCATCTTGAATCATCATTCCTTTGCTTACCTTGTTATTTAACTGTGTCTTATCTGTATAGTCTTTAAAATATGCAGTCTTTAAAAGTCCCCTGGAAGTTTATTTAAAAAATTTTAAACCTTAAAATAGTTGGGAGTAGTAGTAATAAAACTCATATACCCTTACCCTAGATTCCTCAGTTATCATTTTACCAAATTTGATTTCCCTCCCCTCCCCTCCTCTTTTCCCCCCTCCCCTCCCTTCCCTTCCCTTCTCTCTTTTCTGCCATTCTCCCTCCTTCCTCTTCCTCCTCCTCCTTCTTCTTCACTTTCTCTTTCTCCTTCCCCACTCTCTTCCTCTTCTTTTCTCTCTTCTCACTTCCTGAACCATTTTGAAGTAAATTACAGACATCATGGCTTCCTCAAAGGCCTCACTATGCATTTTTTGAGAATGTTTTCCTATATAACCAAAACATCACTCTCAAAACCTAGGGAAAGTAACACTAATTCCATAATACTCTCTAATATCATTCACATTCAAATATCCATAATTTTCCAACAAGTGTCTTTTAGATTTTAAAAAATCTGAGATACAGTTGAGATATATGAATTTTATCTGTTTATTATATCTCTATTTTAATAGTCTTCCATATTCTGTTTCATTTGTGTTTTGTGAGATTATATTTAAGCCCGCTCTTCTGAAACGGTTCCCACATGGTACATTTACCTGATCATTTCTTCTTGGGGTCATTTAACCTGTTTCAATATCCCTGTATTGCATACAATATTTTCTGTATTGTATACTGGTCTGGTAGGTTTGATTAAGTTCAGGTTATGCATTTTTGGTAAGGATACTTAATAGTGAAATTGCGCATTTCACATTGTATTCCGTTGAGAGGGACATGATGCAGGTTGCCCACTTCACTTAATTGTAACTTTTAATTAAATCTTTTCATTTTAGGCTGGGCATGGTGGATCATGCCTGTAATCCCAGCATTTTGAGAGGCCGAGGAGGGCAGATCATTTGAGCCCAGGAGTTTGAGACCAGCCTGGGCAACATAATAAAACCTTGTCTCTACAAAAATTACAAAAAAAATAGCTAGTTGTGGTGGTATGTGCCTATAGTTCCAGCTACTCGGGAGGCCGAGGTGGGAGGATCACTTGAGTTCAGGAGTTTGAGACTGCAATGAACCATAATGGTGCCACTGCACTCTAGCCTGGATGACAGAGCAAGGCATTGTCTCAAATAAAATAAAATTTTCAAATATAAATTTTTCCATTTTATAGTTGTGTTCATAAATTCTTGAATACTCTTCCACTCATGAAGTGGATCTTAATTCTTCTCCCTCTAGCCATTATGCCATGAGGACACTTACGCCATGGTTGGAGAGGCCTATGGATGAGAAACTAGTCTCCTTCCAAGAGCCAGCAGTGAACTAGTTCTGCTAGTGAACGAGCTTAGAAGTGGATCTTGTGCCAGTATTTGGTTATTAAGTTATATTTTTCGAGAAGTTTGTCCATTGGGTACCATTTTTCAAATTGTTGGTATACAGGTTGTAATAATGTTCTCTTACTACGTTTTCTATCTCCAGTAGTTCTATACAATGTTTTAATTCATAATACTATTTATTTGTGACTTTTCTCCTTTTCCTGGTACAATCTTGCCAGAAGGTTATCTATTTTGTTTGTTTTTTCTTAATGTTGTTTTCGTTTTGTTGTTTTTTGAGACAGAGTCTCTCTCTGTTGCCCAGGCTGGAGTGCAGTGGCACGATCTTGGCTCACTGCAACATCCACCTCCTGGGTTCAAGCAATTCTCCTGTCTCAGCCACCCAAGTAACTGGGACTACAGGCACATTCCACCACACCCAGCTAAGTTTTGTATTTTTAGTAGAGATGTGGTTTCACCCTCTTAGTCAGGATGAAATCGATTTCATGACCTCGTGATCCTGCCGCCTCCACCTCCCCAAGAGCTGGGATTATAGGCATCAGCCACCGCACTGGGCCAGTCTGTTTTTGAAGAACCAATGTTTGTCTTTGTTAACATTTTCTGTTGTATCTATAGTTTTATATTCCATTGATTTTTGCTTCTATTTGTATTATCTCTCTCCTACGCATTGAGTATCTTGTCTTTCTTAATACAAGCATTAATATCTAAAATGTCCCTCATGTCATTTTTGCTGTATACTATGAGATTTGATTTACAAGGTTTTAACTTTTTGAATGTATAGAGATAGTAAGAATAACTGTTTAAATATCATTGTCTGCTAATTCTGATATCTGTATCAGGTCATCTTCCTTCTTAGTTGATTTTTCTCTTCATTATTGGTTGTATTTTTCTGTTTCTTTGCATGCAGCAATTTTTACTGCATCAGCCATTACTTTTACCTTGTTGGGGTCTGGATCCTTTGGTATTACTATAACTATTTCTGAACTTTGTACTGAGGTGCAGATTAAGTTCCTTGGAAACAATCTGATTTTTTCCAGTCCTGCTTTTATGATTTCTGATAGAACAAATAGATAGAACCAGAGCTGTGTTTAGTCTAGAGCTAATTATTCCCCATGTCTGAGGCAAGACCCTCCTGGTTACTCTTTTGGTTGTCCCAGAAATTATGAGTTTTTCTACTCTGGCAGGTAGAAGCAGACACTGTTCCTGGCCTTGGGCGAGCAGCAGGTACTACTCCTTTTAATCTTTTGGGGTGGTGTATTAGTCAGGCTCCTCCAGAGAAATAGAACGAATAGGATGTGTGTGTGTGTGTGTGTGTGTGTGTGTGTGTGTGTGTGTGTGTATGTGTATGTGTGTGTGTGTTTATCAAAAGGAATTGGCTCATATGATTATGGAGGCTGAAATGGCCCCGGATCTGCAGCCAGCAAAGCTGGAGACCCAAAAGAGCCAACAGCATAATTTCCAGTCTGAAAGCCAGAAAGGGGTTCTAGAACCAAGAAGAGCTGTTGTTTCAGTTTGAGCACAAAAGCAAAAGACTGACGTTCCAATTCAGTCAGGCAAGAGAAATTCCCTTTACTCAACCTTTTGTTCTAGCTAGGACTTAAGCTGATTGGATAAGGCCCAACTTCTCCCTAATTAGAGAGGGCCATTGCCTTTATACAATCAATTCAGATGTTAATCTCATCCAAAAACACTCTCACAGACACACCTAGAAGCATGTTTAACCAAATGTCTGGGCAGCCCATGGCTCAGTCAAGTTGACACATGAAATTAACCATTGCAGTGGTTCTTTTCCTGCCCTCTGCAGTTCATTCACCTGAATTCACAAGGGAGACCAGCCTTACATTTGCAGGGGGTTCTGTGCTCTCCTTCCCAGGACTCTGTCCTGTGAATGTCAGTCTTTTTGGTTTGTTTCTCTGGATTCTCAGCCCTGTCTCTTCAACTCGGAGATTTTATGGCCTCTGCCTGGGTCCCCTTCCTGCACCAGACTGTCTCAAGGCAGTGAACTGGGGCAATCATTGGGCTTACCGTAACCATTTGATTCTCATCTCTCATGGATCACTGTCTTAAATTGCCTGATGTCCAATGTTTTGAAAAGTATTGTCTCATATGTTTTGTCTATTTTATTATTCTTTATAATTCTTTGAGATGGGGGAGGATAAATTTAGTACCTGTCACTCCAGGCTTCCAAGCAGAAGCACCTATAGTATTCTACATTTTATTTTTAAATTTCCAGTATATTTTTTTTCTTTAACGCAGGGTTATTTAGAAGTATGTTTTTAAAACTTGTAAATATTATCCATTTATTATTTTAAAATTATCTAAACTTAAAACAGAATTTTATATATGTCCATTAAGTTCAGGCTCATTATTTATGTTACTCATATATCTTTATCACTGTTGAATTTTTCTTTTAATTTTCAATCCTTGTCTGGTTGAAAGCACTGTTGAATTTCTGAAAGCCTCATTTATCAATAGTTAAGAAAAATGTGTTGAAATCTCTCATTATGATAGTCGAATTTATCAATTTCTACCAGAAGTTCTACCAAATTTTGCTTCATATTTTTAAGAATATTTTCCTGTGCAGCTATGTATTTGGTATTTCTATAATAGCTTCTTGGTGAATTGAACTTTTAATCATTATGTAGCAACCAACTTTTTTTCTTAATAATGCTTTTGTTCTTAAAGCATATATCAGAATTGTCTAATGGAAATATGTGAGGCATATGTGTATTTTTGAATTTTCTTGGAACCACATTATAAAGGTAAAAAGAAACAGGTGAAGTCAATTTTAATAATACTTTTTTTTTCTTTGAGACAGAATCTTGCTGTGTTTCCCAGGCTGGAGGGCAGTGACAGGATCTCAGCTCACTGCAACTGCTGCCTCCTGGGTTCAAGTGATTCTCACACCTCAGCCTCCTAAGTAGCTGGGACTACAGGCATGCACCACCATGCCCAGCTATTTTTTTTGTATTTTTAATAGAGATGGGGTTTCACCATGTTGGCCAAGCTGGTCTCGAACTCCTGACCTCAGGTGATCTGCCCACCTCGGTCTCTCAAAGTGCTGAGATTACAGGCATCAGCCACTGTGCCTGACCAATAATACATTTTATTTAACTCAATATATTTAAAATATTATCACATAAATAGATAATTCATATAATAATTATTAATGAGATATTGTATATTCTCTATATTTTGTGGTAAGTCTTTGAAATCTGGTATGTATTGTACACTTAAAGCACATCTCAATTTACACTAGCCTGGAGTGCAGTCAGTGCCTATCCTATTGGACAGTGCAGTTCTACATAAATGTAGCAGCTTACATTTGGTTACTGTTAGTCTGTTACTTCTTTTTCCATCTTGTATTTGAAACTGTATTCTTAAGCTCTGTAGCTTTGTAAAAGGCACATGCATTATTTTATGGAGTCTAAGATAAATATCAAATTTGGCATTGGGACAACGTTGAAATCAAGATACATCTTATAATTAATGGAAAGTTATAGTCTCTGTCAGCCAGGTGGCATTTGTGACATAGTTTTCATTGCCTGTACATGCACAAGCAACAAAACACCCTGTATCAAAACTTGAAGAATGGGTGTCAGTGACTGGGAATCCAATTTTAGGAGAGCATAGTGGGGGCTCTTTTAGCCCCTAAGGTTCACATGGTTGTGGGAAAGGAGTGGAGAAAAGTGTTAATCCAATATGTTTGGCAACATTCATAAAGCAAGAGTAAACAAAATAGACTAGTTCTACGTAATCGCAGGGTTGTCTTAAGAGCACAGAACCAATGGTTTTTAGTTATTTTATGGATTATTTTAGGAAATGCTGAATCACTAGTGCTTTTGAGAGCATGAACAATAATACTGAGAAATAAAAAGGTGATTCATGAGAGCTGAGTGGATGTGATGAAATTTTAGAAACACTTTAATCAATTTTCTTTGCTTCTGTTTTACTTTCTTCTTCTTCTCCTCCTCCTTCTTCTCCTCCTTCTCCTCCTTCCTCCTCTTCCTCCTCTTCTTCTTTCTTCTTTCCTCCTTCTCCTCCTCCTTCTCCACCTTCTTCCTCCTCTTCCTCCTCCTCCTCCTCCTTCTCCTTCTTGAGATGAGGTCTCACTATGTTCTCCATGCTGGTCTCAAACTCATGAGCTCAGGCAATGCTCCTGCCTTAGCCTCCCAAAGTGCTGTCATTACACAGGCCTGAGCCACCACACCTGGCCCCAGCTTCTATTTTACTTTCTATGTGTATGTTAGTTATATATGATTAAAATATATGTCTAAATACATCTAAAAGAGCCCTTTAAGCCAGCATAAAGTCTAAATGACCAGAAAGATTTTGTCATAATTGATAGCATTTCTTCTTTCCCCTTTAGATTTACATATGTAAATCTTACATTCTATGGCATGTTAGATTTGATGAAATAAGGTTTCTAGATCTCAGTTCTGCTTTTATTCAATGTGACAATCTCTTTTAATTAGTAAGTTTTGTCCACTTAAATTTATTGTAATTATTAATATATGTAACTATTTATATAGTTTATTATTTAAATATATAACACTTTTTCAGTGTTCCTTTTTTGGTCCTCTCTTTATATATCTTTCCATTTTGGCAGGTTCTTACACCCCTTAATATGCAAAATATTAAATTTGGGGTATTTATGGATATTTCTCTCTCTTTCTCCCCCCTACTATACAGATATAGAGTAGGCCCAATAATAACCTTCAAAGACAACTGTATTCTAATCTCTGGGACCCATGAAAATGTTACTTTACATGGCAAAAAGTTCTCTGCAAATGTGATTAAGGTTAAGGACCTTGAAATAGGGAGAGTATCCTGAATTATCCAGTTGGGCCCAATCTAATCACAAGCATGCTTAAAAGTAGAAGTAATTCCAGTACTTTGGGAGGCTGAGGCGGGTGGATCACTTGAGGTCAGTAGTTCGAGACCAGCCTGGCCAACATGGTGAAACTCTGTCTCTACCAAAAATATAAAAAATTAGCCAGGTGTGGTGGTGCACACCTGTAATCCCAGCTACTTGGGAGGCTGAGGCAGGAGAATCACTTAAACCTGGGAGGCAAATGTTGCAGTGAGCTGAGACCGTGCCACTGCACTTCAGCCTGGGTGACAGAGGGAGACTCTGTCTAAAAAAAAAAAAAATCCAAGAAGGGGTCAGGGAGTCAGAGTCAGAGGTGACTATTTTGAAGAAGGACTGGAAAGAATCAAGGTTGCTACTTTGAAAATGGAGAATAGGGCCATGAGTCAAGGAATGGGACAGCCTCTAGAACCTGGAAAGGGCAAAGAAATGGATTCTGTCTTAGAGCAGGCTCCCCAGCTGCTGGGGCCACACCATGGCCTGTTAGGAACCAGGCTGCAAAGCAAAAGGTGAGCAGTGGGGAGAGAGCATTACCACCTGAGCTCCACCTCCTGTCAGATCAGTGATGGCATTAGATTCTCAGACGATTGAGCACAAACCCTGTTGTGAACTGTGCATGTGCAGGATCTAGTTTGCATGTTCCTTATGAGACTCTGAGGTGGAATGCTTGAGAATCGGAGGAGGAATGGTTTCATCTCAAAACCAAACCCCCACCCACCTCCATTGTGGAAAAATTGTCTTGCATGAAACCAGTCTCTGGTGCCAAACAGGTTAGGGACTGCTGCCCCAGAGTCTCCAGAAAGGAATGATACCATTCTCATACCTTGATTTCAGCCTAGTAATAGAAAACGCATGTAGAAATTTTAAAAACCGCAAACTATACCCAGTATTTGAAGACCTTTACTTCATATACAGCTTTCATATTTTCTAGACCTGTTTGTCTTTTGAGTGCTTTATCTATAATTTTTCTCAGGGTAGAATTTTGTGTGGTAAGTTTTTTGAGGCCTTCTATACTTGAAAATATTTTTTACCAGACCCTTATATTTTAGCTGTGTAAAAAATTCTAGGTCCTGATTCATTTTCCTTTTTTTTTTTTCTTTTTCTTTCAAGACAGACTCTTGCTCTGTGGCTAAGGCTTGAATGCCGTGGCACAATCTCGGCTCACTGCAACCTCAGCCTCCTGGATTCAAGTGATTCTTGTTCGTCAGCCTCCAGAGTAGGGGGTATTACAGGCATGTGCCACCACGCCCAGCTAGTTTTTGTTGTTGTTGTTTTGTTTTTTTATATTTTTAGTAGAGATTGGGTTTCACCATGTTGCCCAGGCTGTTCTCAAACTCCTGACCTCAAGTGATCTGCATACTTTGGCCTCCCAAAGTGCTGGGATTATAGGTGTGAGCCACAGCACCAGCCCCTCATTTTCCTATTTTTAAAAAACATATCTGCTCCTTCTGTAAGCTTTTCAAATTTCTTTTTCATTTGATATTTAAGTTTTCCACTTAGTAGATCCAGGTGAAGTGTTTTTCCCCTTACTTGTTATATTTTGGGCTTTATAGATCATTTCATTCTCGGTCTTTCATCTTTCTTTAATTTTAGGATTTTGTCTTCATTATTTCTTTAAATAATTATTCCTCCCTATTTCTATTTTTCTCTACTTTGGTGAGTCTTTTACCCAGGTGTTGACAACTATACTCTTTGTTATCATCTAGCTTTACCTTTGTAGTTTTAGCTTTTTTTCTCCTCTTCCTTTGTTGAGAATTCCTCAATCTGATCTTCCAATACACTAATTTTCTTTCTTTTATTTTTTTTTAACTATATGTATTTCTTCTCTTCTTTAATATAGGTTTTAGGCCTTTTTGATTACTTGCTTAATATATGTTTTAAGTTTGTTTTGAATTCATTGTCTCTCCTAATACTGCTTCTGAGGAAGTCTAATCACTTGCTATTTTTCCTTATAAATAGGTATCTGCTTGTTTTAGCCTGTGAGATCCTATGTTCTAGAAGTAGTACCTGCTTCACATGCTGGGAAAAGCCAAAGTTCATCCCTGACTAGGTGCTGAGGAAGTGAGAGGAGTCCCAGAGGAGACAGTACCAGGCACAGAAAAGCACGATTAATTACTCCTCCTTCCATGACTGACTGCATGAAGCTGCTTTCAGTGGAAATACGGCTTCTGCTGAGAGAAGGAGTGTGTAACTGAGCCCAAGAGTATTAAGGGGGAGGGGTGGGGAAGCAACTGCTTAAGACTAGTCTGTCCCCACCGGCTTTCTCTGCTCTTCACCTGCAAAGCTCTTCTGTGCTACAATCTGATCCAGCATTTCTCCCCAGTCTCCTCATGACTTCTAGTTGTTTAATTTAAGAAGATAAGAATGCAAACTATGTGAGCCTGGAGATAGAGACTGTTTATCTATGCATCCACAGGGACCAGGATAGGGTCTGGCACTTGGTAAGGGTCCAATAAATAGTTTTATAGTGCATTTCATTACATGGAGGTAGAGAGTAGAAAGATAGAAAAAAGAGATTGGGAAGGGTGAGTGGGAAGGAGGAGGGAGGATGAAGAGAAGTGGGTTCAAGGATACAAACACACAGTTGACAGAGGAATGAACTGATAGCAGAGGAGGGTGGCTTTATATAAGCAAAAATGTATTGTGCTTGGGTGATGGATACCCTAAATATCCTGATTTGATCACTATGCATTATATATATGTAGCAAAATTTCACAAGTACCTCATAAATTTGAACAAATGAAAATAAATAATTAAAATTCAAGATTATAAAAAGCTGATTTTTTTTTTTTTGCAGTGAAATAACCTGAAATAGTTATAAACTAGACTGAGGGTGACACAAGAATGCTACTTACAAATCAATTACAAACATAAAGACAATTTAACAAAGATTGAAGATAGAATGTAAGGCTCTAAAAAATTTGAAAAAAATAATTTCATCAGGTTCTACGGAAATAAAAATTATTTGGTTTACTATTCATACACACAGAAAACTCAGACAAAAAGTACTTATTTTCTGTACATATGGATACATATATTATATAAACATATGATTTTACATGACCTCTATGAGACATTCAATATTATTGCCAAAGCATTTTTCTTGAAACTCTTTTTAATAGATGCATTCTTTCCATTAACAGCCTCTCTCATGGTTTTTCTCTTACCATTGATTTCTTTTACTTTTCTTTCTTTCTTTTTTTTTTTTTTTTTTTTTTTTGAGACAGAATCTTGCTCTGTTGCCCAGGCTGGAGTGCAGTGGCACCATCTCGCCTCACTGCAACCTCCACCACCAGGCTTCAAGTGATTCTTATGCCACCAGGCCCAGCTAATTTTGTTATATTTTTAGTAGAGAGAGGGTTTCCTCACATTGGCCAGGCTGTTCTCAAACTCTTGGCCTCAAGTTATCCACCCACCTCGGCCTCCCAAAGTGCTTGAATTACAGGCATGAGCCACCACGCCCAGCTGTTTTACCATTGACTTCTGCTTCGTAATTTCCTTCACAGACTAATTTCTTTTCTTTCCATTGTGGGTCCCAGGGTTCTGTCCTGGACACTCTTCTCACTCTATTTCCTTGCATGATCTCATCAAACTCCAAGATTACAGCTATCACTTACATAATGGTGCTGTTTTATATCTGCAATCTTCACCTCTCCTTTGAGTTCTAGGCTTACTACATACTAAACTTCTCTACCTAGAGTTCCCACTGGCATCTTAACCTCCAGTATCTTCCCCCACCAAATACAGTCTGTTCATCTTAGTAATGGTTACCATTTTTTCCTATGGCAGAAATCTCAATGTTGATCTTAAAGACCGTTTTTCCCCCGAGTCACACCTAATGCAATATGTCCACTCTACCTTCTTCTTTCTTTCCATTCTCACTGTAACTCCCTTGCTTTAGGCCTCCATCAATTACGTCTACCATTTCAGCATCTGCCTAACTGGTTGTCCTTCCTCCGGTCTCTCCACAATCAACGCCCTCCATAGCTGTGCCATTACCTCCCTGAAAATCATTCAGTAGTTCTCCATCATAGAGATACTAAAGCCCAAACCTATTAGCATACAATTCCAAATCCTTCAATCCAAGTCTATCCGATCCGTGACATCTCCTGCCATCCCCCATGCTTTATTCTGTGCTCTAGTAAATTCTAACAACTTGCAATTCTTCAAACATGTCATATTGCACTCTCTCTGTCTGGAATGTCTACCTGCTTTACCTACTCTTTGTTGAGTAAGAAGGTTCAGCAAAAATCTTGCTAAGTGAAGGAGAAAGGCTTCAAGTTTAGCTAGTAAAAATGGAAGCAATAAATTCAGTAACATCAAGAGAAGGAAAAGGTCGGCCTGAACATGAGACAGAGTAGCCTTGTCGAGTGAGAAGGAAAACAAGAAAATAGAACTGTTAGTTCAAGTTTGATTGTCCAGTATCCAGTTCTTGGTGGCCTGGCAATGGGGTCATCATTTTACAGTAATTATTCCATAATGAGAAAATTTACATGCAAATGAAATAAATCATAATTAGGGATCTTGGACTAGTCACCACCTCCTTGGAAGGAAGTCAGGGGATGATGTTGGGAAGGGGCCTGTGCTGCAAGCAATGAATCAAATTATGAAGGCAAAGGAAATGTTGTATGTATATACAGGATTAACTTGATCCTGCACTTGGGAGAGCTTTCTGGTACTACACACCTATGTTTTCCCCACTATTTTTGGTCAGAGTCAGTGAAAACTAATAAAGCCTGTGATTATTTTTTTTTTTTTTTGAGATGGAGTCTCGCTCTGTTGCCCAGGCTGGAGTACAGTGGCACAGTCTTGGCTTACTATAACCTCCGCCTCCCAGGTTCAAGCAATTCCCCTGCTTCAGCCTCCTGAGTAGCTGGGACTACAGGCGCATGCCACCATGCCCAGCTAATTTTTGTATTTTTAGTAGAGACAGGGTTTCACCATGTTAGTCAGGCTGGTCTCGAACTCCTGACCTCGTGATCCGCCTGCCTTGGCCTCCCAAAGATTACAGGCATGAGCCACCATGCCCGGTCTAAAGCCTGTGAGTCTAAGTGTCTCTCATACTCATTTTGTTATTGGAAGGAACCCTAGAAATCAAGAACCTAGACTTGGGAAAGACACTCACTGTACCCGGGTTTGGAACAATCCAGGCAGTTTGCTATTGACCTGCTCTTCCTGTCTTTGCTATTAATAGGTGACAAAGGGATAATAGGGTAGAGAGGGCAGCATCAAATCTATCCAAACCTACTCTAGGAATTAGAGCTGGGAGCTGACATCAGTAAAGTACTTGTTAAATAAACTGTAGTTTCCCAAAACGTAATCCTGTGCTACTGTTAAAAATTGAGGTTCAAGGGAGGAAGGAGGGGGGTGGAGAGAGAATTTTTTTCTGTACAAAAATGGTATCGTCTTCAATATATATATATTTTTTCTTGAGACAGAATTTTGCTCTTGTTGCCCAGGCTGGAGTGCAATGGTGCAAACTCGGCTCGCGGCAACCTCTGCCTCCCATGTTCAAGCGATTCTCCTGCCTCAGCCTCCCAAGTAGATGGGATTACAGGCATGTGCCCAGCTAATTTTTTTGTACTTTTAGTAGAGACAGGGTTTCTTCATGTTGGTCAGGCTGGTCTTGAATTTCTGATCTCAGGTGATCCACCCACCTAAGCCTCCCAAAGTGCTGGGATTACAGGCGTGAGCCATCACGCCTGGCCCAATATATTGTTACATGGACATAAAATCAGATGCAGAACAGTGATTATTGCATGCTAGCTTTTGTGTAAGAAATAGGAAAATAGGAATATATGTGGAGTATTTGCTATTATTTGCATAACAACACTAAAAAGTTACATAAGAACCTAATTAAAACAGTTTCCTACAATAGGAGGAAATAGCAAGGTGAATGAAGATGGGATATTAGCAAGATATCTTAATTATGACTTTTGATATTGTTTTAATATTTATGCAAATATTTTATATATTGAAATAAAACTGTTTAGCCATTGATGTGTATTTGTCACCTCTTGGAAACATCAACAAAATTATCTGTTGATTATCAGATAACTGGCAGAGAAAAAGGTTCGTGACAGTGTTGTTTTTAGTAGAACAAACGAAAATAACTATGATAGGCACTGATTAAGCACAATAATGTGCAATTATACAGTGAATACCTGGAGTTGTTATGATGTAGATACACATTTATGAATAGTCCTAGTGGGAAAATGTGATATCAAATAGTATGCATAGTATGATCTCTGTATATGCAAATGAACAATTGTGGAACAATACAGCAAAATGTTAATTTGAAAATACAGGTGATTTTTGTTTAACCTTTGTTTGCTAATATGGCTAACAAGTTTTTTTTTAATGTATTAGGTAAATAAAAGTTTAAAAAATACTACCTCTCACTGGCCCTTGTCCTCTCTCTACTCATTCCACAGTATGTCCTTCCATATTAGCTACTACTAGCATATATCAGTAGCAGAAGGATTGGTGTTTATTGTTTACCATGTCCCAGGCATTGTTATAAGCACTTTGCAAGAATTATATAATTTAATAATCAGAACGGTATCATAAAGTAGGAGTTACCCTATTTCCATTTACAGATAAGAATCCCATGGTGTAGTGACGGTATGTTCCTAGTCTGGTTCACGTGGATATAATCAGTGGTGTGGATCATGAACTTAGATGCTTTGACTCTAAAACATACAACCGCCTTGACTATTCTATTACATTCCACAGGCAGCTGTGCTAGATTCTTATCCCACTTCAATATAACTATACAATTCTGGCAACCCTGGCACTCTCTTTAATTTCTAGGTTCTTGTAAACTAGCTCAGCACCTGACTTTTAACACACTTCTTGTTTGTTGGATGAATGAATGAACTTTTTTAAAGCTGTGAAGCTGTTCAGCTTTGGCAGCTCTCTGGCTATGATCTAGTGTGATCGTTCCTAATCATATATGTTGCTTTCCTTCTATATTGCCTGTCAGAAACAATTGTCCAGACATATTACTCTGAAGTCCATGTTTCTGACAGTCATGCATACAATGTACTGTATAGTTGAGGTATAATTTTTTATCCCATCACTAAGCCTGCCAAGGAAAATTTATAACACATGTATTGAGTGCCTGGCACATAGCACGCTGTGTCCTAGGCATCCACTGTGCCAAGATAAAAACTCAGTTTATGATTGTAAGGAACTCATAGGCTGGAGCAGGAGGCAGGGGAAGGGTATATCTAGTCATTGGTTCCTTACAAAAGAGATGGAAGGACACACAAGTTGCCTGAGAGCCAGTGGAAGAGTAACTCACTCCAATGGGGATGGAGTATCCTGCAAGACTTCCCAGAGGAGGTAGCAGTGATTGCACTGAGTTTCAAAGGATAAGTAGGAGTAAGGCTAACAGTAAGGAGGTAGACAGGAGGAGGGTAAACCAGGCAACACTTCTCATAGGAGCCTGAAGTCAAGGGAAGTCCATTTTATCCACTGAAATTGTGAAAAAGTACTTTTCTGATAAGAATCCTAACCATTTCTATGTGGGTAGATCTCTCAAAGTAGCCAGAAGAAGGAGGATTTAGACATTGTGTGTAGAGAGAAGTACAAGCCTATGTGAGTGTACAAGATGAAAGGAAAAAAGACCAGTTACATTAAGTGGAACACAGAACCTTGTTACACATCACATCTTTGTTTTCTGGCATTCTTAACAGTAATTGCAGTAATTGTGAGTAGGCCAGTCCCCTCTGCTCTGGCTTAGGCACATGAATTCCTTTCACTGACTCTGGTAGCCATGTGCAAATGCAGAGTAATTTTCTCATTATGACTCACTATCAGTGACTGGCAAAAAATTAAGCCTCAAAATAATGCCTTTTTTATCCAGACAGAATTTTAGCCCTTGTTATTTCAGACAAAATAAATATATGACATCTTCTAATTTGAAAACTTTTTAAAAACAAGGGAAGTGACTAGGCTTATTCTTCCTGGTGCCCAGAGGCTGATGCAAAATTATTACAAGTGCTCTAGGTGACCAGGTGAGGATCTGGGAAAAAACATCCTGATAGAGGACTGAGTTCATTTGGTCAAATCATCCAATTAAAAAAAATTACAACTGCCTTAATTTTAGTTTAAATACTGAAAACTATATCCCAAATTTCTTTATCTCAACCACTTTGCTTGTTACAGTGGAAGAATTAATTAGAAGTTAACTAAATTCCAGGCAATTTTTAATTAAGGGGTTAAAAAACAGTTAAGACAGACATAGAATTCTTACTTAACTCTAATTAGAAGAGCAGTAAAAATCAACAAAATAATCCAATAGATTTACTTTTTACCTAAAAAGGAAGTTTTACATCATCATTATCTAATTAAGTAGACAAAAATGTGCATGTGTTTTGGGGGGGAGGGATTACATTTAAATATGAACAATTTGGGGAAACCGTATCAGAGATGGTGCCTTTTATCAGATCAGATGGGTATGATCTGATTTTTATTTTTCTGTGCCTTCAGTGAATTGTTTTCAAATCTCTCTTAATTGAACAGCTGGTAGCCTGGGGCAATCCTGGACAGGAAGTAGGTAGATCTTTATGTTTAATACAGAGTGCATTCTTGGAATACATTAAGTGCAAAGTACTAGCCTGTTGTATCTTTCATCAGGCAAGGTTATGGAGAAGTTTATTACAGGGCTTCTTTTATAATGAATAGGTATTACTTTTGCTAGTTAAATGATGAAATCGTGCTAGTGATTCAGGATGGGTGTAATTTGTGTTTGATGTTCAGAGTGGTTGGCTAAATAGCACATTTTCCATCCCAAAGCTATATGTAACCTCTATTACCACCCCTTATAAGGCAGGAATTGCTGATGTGAAGACAGCCATTGCCCACACACCGAGAAAGAGCAGGGATAAAGTGACCGGGTGTTAGGGCACCAATGTCCTTGAGCCGGAGAATCTTGGGGGTTGCATATCTTGACCTGTTTACTTGATTTTCTCTTTTTTGGGTCCAAAAATCAGTCTTTACCTCTGTCTCTGTCATCATCCCCAGGTCTCCCACTGATTTAAATTGCGCTTCTCAGTCACTTGAACCCAGTCTCAATACTGTAAGGTATGTTTGCTGCCTGCAGACATGAGTTTTTCATTAAGAACGCTGATATCTGACAGTCCTTGACTTACTCTTGTTAGACTTACAACTTTTCAATTGTACAATGGTGCAAAAGCAATATGCATTCAGTAGAAACTGTATTTCAAATTTTGAATTTTGATCTTTTCCCAGGCTAGCGATATGTGTAGGTCAACATATTGTTATAAAATAGGCTTTGTGTTAGATGTTTTCGTCCAACTGTAGGTTAACAAAAATGTTCTGAGAATATTTAAGAAAGGCTAGGCTAAACAATGATCTTAGAAAGGTTAGATATATTAAGTCCATTTTCAGCTTACAATATTTTCAACTTATGATGAGTTTATTGTGACGAAACCCCATTGTAAGTAAAGGAGCATCTGCATTAAGCTAAAACTAATGTCTCTAGCTTCCTCATGATATTTAATATGTGATGGAAATGGTGCTGGCTTGGCACTTTACTCTTGACTGGGGTCTCCTGACCATGCCATTATGGACATTTGGAGCTGGATACTTCTTTATTTAGGTACTCATACATTTATTTATTTTTGAGACAGGGTTTCACTTTGTTGCCCAGGCTAGAGTGCAGTGGTGCAATCACTTCTCACTGCAGCCTCAAACTCCTAGGCTCTAGCGATTTTCCTGCCTCGGTCTCCAAAGTTGCTGGGACCACAGGCAATTCTTTTAAGTTTTATTTTATTTTTAATTTACACATAATAATGATATATATTTATGGGGTATAGTATGATGTCTCCATACATCTATATATTATATTATGATCAAATCACAGCATTTAGCTTAGTCATTACCTCAAATATTTATTTCTTTGTGGTGAGAGCATTCAAAATCCTTTCTTTTAGATATTTTCTTTTTTTTAAATTTATTTTTATTTATTTATTTATGATCAAGTCTCACTCTGTCGCCCAGGCTGGAGTGCAATGGCACAGTCTTGGCTCACTGCAACCTCTGCCTCCCAGGTTTAAGCAATTCTCCTGCCACAGCCTCCTGAGTAACAGGGATTACAGGCACCCGCCACCATGTCCAGATAATTTTTGTATTTTTAGTAGAGATGGGGTTTTACCGTGTTGATCAGGCTGGTCTCAAACTCCTGACCTCAGATGATCCACCTGCCTCAGCTTCCCAAAGTGCTGGGATTACGGGTATGAGCCACCACACTATTTTGAAACATACAATATTCTTAATTATTGTCACTCTACTGTGCAATAGGACACTAGAATTTATTCCTTCTATCTAGCTGTAATTGTGTACCTGTTGACCAATCTCTCCTCCTGCCACCCTCCTCCTACTCTCCTTAGCCACTGGTAACCACTGTTCTACTTACTAGTTCTGTGAAATCAGATTTTTTAGATTCCACAAATGAATGAGATTATGCAGTATTTTTCTTTCTGTCTGGCTTTCACTTAACATCATGTCCTCCAAGCTCATCCATGTTGCTATAAATGATATAATTTTATCTTTTTATGGCTGAGCAGTATTCTACTGTGCATTCATCCTATATTTTCTTTATCCATTTATCTGCTGATGGCCACTTAGGTTGATTTCATATCTTGGCTGTTGTGAATGATGCTGTAATAAATATGAGAGTGAAGACAGATACTCTTTGATGTACTGATTTCTTTTCCTTTCAATAAATACTCACTAATGGGATTGCTGGATTATATGGTAGTTCTCTTTGAAGAACCCACTTACTGTTTTCCATAATGGCTGTACTACGCTGCATTTCTACCCACAGTGTGCAAGCATTTTGGTTTCTCCACATTCTCATCAGCATTTACTTTTTTCCTTGTGATAGTAGCCCTTTTAACTGGGGTGAAGTGATATCTTGTGGTTTTTGTTTGCATTTCCTGGGATAGTTAATGATATTAAGCATTTTCTCATATACCTGTTGACCATTTGTATGTCATCTTTTGAGAAAGGTCTTCCGTCCACATTCTACTTACATTATTTAGTGTTTTTGCTCTTGAGTTGCTTGAGTTTTTAACATATTCTGGATATTATTAACCCCTTGTCAGATGGATTATTTGCAAATAGTTTCTCCCATTTGGCAGGTTGTCTCTTCACTCTTAATTATTTCCACTGTTGTGCAGAAGCTTTTTAGTTTTATGTTGGAACTAGATAATCCTTGTGGAGAATAACAATATTAACTCTGTGTATTGTAAGATGTTTAGCAGTGTCCCTGGCCTCTGCTCATTAGATGCCAGTGCAACCCTAAAGATTGTGGCAATCAAAACTGTCTCCAGACTTGGCCTAATGTGCCCTGGCAGACAGACAGACCCCAGTTAAGAACCACTGTGCTAGATCTCGTTCCATCAGGCATAAGGAGGAATTTCTGCTCTCTGGCAAGTTTTAAGAGTGCTGTATCTTATCTCTGTATTTCACACCTTGACCTAAGAGGAGAAAGAAACCCTTCTGACCCCACCATGATAAATCAAACTCCAACAGAAAGCTCCTAAACTGTTTTGTTTTCTAACCAGTTTAGCAAATTTTGATTGCTGTTACCCAATAGATTGCCAGTTTCTCTTTTAATGATTTTGCTGCTGGTAATTCGTTTCTCTTTCCCTACTGTTTTGTTCAAAGAGATAACTCTTTTTTTAAATTTTATTTTTCAGGTCTCTGGCTTACTGGGAAGTGAGATCTTTTTTTCTCTATAGTGCCAGTCTCTTGGTCATGCTGGTTGGAATTGTTCTCCTCGTTGTCACCCCAGACCACACTCCTGAATTTCCTGAATGCATTACACAGCATTATGCACATGCTTCCATCCTTTTATTGTTGAGCTGCCAGTCAATGCCTTTTGTCCAGTCAGTCATAGAGTTTTCCACCCAAACACACCTGAAAAGAAAATATCCTCAACCATAATCATTTCCACAGACCTTCTCTACTTGGGAAGCCAGCTGTGTTCTCACTCTTTCCTTCTGCCCACCGAGCCTCTTCACCCGGAGAAAACTGGCATTACTTTCAGGAAGTCGTTCTTACACTGTAGCTTACAGCAGAATCACCTGGAAGGCCTGCTGAAGCATGGATTGCGGGCCCTAACCCCAGACTTCTAATCCAGTCTGGAGTGAGGCCCAATAATTTGCATTTTTAATAAGTTTCAGATAATGCTTCTGCTGCAGTAATCTCACCTTGAGACCACTGCCATGAGATATAATGGCAGAGGAAAAAGCCCTCCAGGTGAAACTGATTGAGGTAGGGTGCCCACCTAGTGCAGGATCATGGGTTTATTTCCTCCTTTCTTCAAAAGATCCATGTGTCTTGACAGGTTCCATCCTGCCAGCAATGTCAGTTGAGCTTGGAAAAGGCTATGAAAAATTTCCAAAGCTATGGAACAAAGCGCATGGACTCAAACAAAAATACCCAACACTATAACACACATACACTTCAGTTGTTCTACCCCTGATCAGACAGGTGAATTTCCAGCTGCACTGGCTTTTAGAGGAATGTTTTGCCACAGTCCTTCCACAAAAGAGAGAGCATTTGCTTACTTAAAATCTTATGGACATTTATTAAATAACAATTACATTCAAAGCTTTCTAAAGAAATCAAGGAGAGACCAGGAGACTTGGAGTGCAAACACCTGGATTCTGGCCTGGTTGAATAACCCAGGCAAGTCACTGCATGGCATTCTGCAAACACTCAGTCTTCTCATGTATAAGATGAGGAATTTAGATTTATTCTCAGAGACCTCTTGCAGTGCTGCAATTCTAGAAACACTTCCTTGTGCAAGAACTCTGACAGATTCTGGCTCTAGGGTTGGAACATAGTTGACTTGAACACTAAAGGGTCTGCTCTAATGTGTCAAAAGGAGGCAGTTCATGCCATCCTTTAACATGCCAAGTGTGGTCGGCTGAATAATGACCCCCAAAGATAGCCAGATCCGAATTCCTAGAACCTGCGAATGTTACCTTCTGTGGTGTTAGAACTTTGCAGATATGATTATCTCTTAAAAGATTAATCTTAAAAAGATTTTGAGATGGTCGAGATTATCCTGTCTTGTTTAGATAGGCTCCAAATGTAATCAAAGGTATTCCTCTAAGAGGGAGGCAAATATTTGACTACAGAAGAGAAGGCCAAGTGATGACAGAAGATGGGGTGAGAGTGTGATATGATGTGAGGCCGCAAGCCAAGGAGTGAGAACAGCCTCCAGATGCTGAAAAGTCTGGGAACCAATTCTCCCCTAGAGCCTCCAAAAGAAACCTGCCCTACTGACACCTTGATGTTAACCCTTTAAGACTCATATCAAACTTCTGACCTCCAGAACAGAAAAATAATATATTTGTGCTTTTTTAAAGCCATCAAGTTCACGATAATTTGTTACAGCAGCCATAAAAAATAGATACATCAAGTAAGAACAGCATGACACTCTCCTGATCCCCAAAGTGGAAATTTTTAATAGGGATGGCTATAGCTGGTAAATCAGAAGGATGACAAATGGTGCCCTATGTTCTAATGAATCACATTGCCTGCCCTTCAACATGGCTGCCTTTCTTTAGATCTTAAAGAGTTCCACAGTTATTCAAATTGCAATATCTCTAATAGGCACTCTGTTGTAGTAGATAGTGGGTTTAACCCAAGGCGTGGCATATTGTGGGTGCTTCCTAGATGTTATTACGGGCTTACTGTCAGCTGGGCATAAGACACCAGAACAGGGGCTGGAGGTGAGGGAAGATGGGAACATGTAGAGGACCTGTCCTAGCCTACTTCCTCTGTTCCCTGAATTCCTGCCAGGTTCATTCTCAGACCACATACACATTACCTCATCAAGGCCCTGGGAGGACATTTTTGTTGCTATTGCAAGGGGTCAGGATCATTCATTTCTGACTCTACCGTCTGTCCTATTAGCCACAGGGACCCACCAACACCTCTAAATACAGCTTGTGTCTATAATCTTCTTGGATATTGTTTGCTGTCATTATTCCTGGAAGCTGGCAATGATTTCCTCCAGGCTCTCATCAGGAATAAAAGGAGATAATAATAACCATGAGAGCAATCATATCTGTTTAGTGGAAGTCGTCTATGTGGTGAGCGCTTTACACAAAGTCTATCTAATCACTAAGCAACAATACACAGTAGGTATTATTATAACATCTTCTTATACATAGGTTAACAGAGGCTTAGAGAAATGAACTATTTTATACCAAATTCTACAAGTGACCAATGATGGAGTGTGTATTCACACCAAGGTCAGCCTGATCTCAAACTCTTTCCATTTTGCTACATTGTTTCTGATCAATAGAAAATGTATCCCCAAGTACTTAGCACAGTGTTTGGTATAGGGTAAGGTCTTGGTGTTGGCTTTTATTGATAGCATTGTACATTTATGTCTATGACTATGGCTTCCCATCAGAGTACACAGAGAGCAATGCCACAGGCATGGTGGCCTAGGGCCCAGCAGATGGAGAGGGCCCCTTCGGCCTTTCCACACCCCATGTCCCTGAAGAGCTTCAAAGCCATGCATGTGCTCTTCTGCTTTATCCTCCTCCCTCACATACCTGATAGTTTCCAGAAATGAGAAAACAAAGGGACTGTAGCCAAAAGAGTAATGAGTGGAGAAAATGCATGCATAGAGGGTCCGATCCTCTTAGATTGAGCCTCTCTTCACCTGGTATCCTGTCAAGCTGATCTTCTCCCTCCCTCCCTTTAAAGGCCCCTATATACATCTCTCTGCATTCACTGACATTGTCTCAGAAACCTCTATGCCTTCACCTTCTACCACACACATACTGGTGTCTGAGAGGCAGAAGAGCTCACAAGCAGTAGGATTTAGGGAGATTTCAGGACCCTCTCCTGAAAACAAATGTCTCTGGTTATTTTCTCACATCACTGAGAGAGCTGAACAGGTAAGGCAAGCATGTGGCACACATGGTCTCTTCCCCCCATCTCTGACCAGTGACATGCATCACCAATTGATGATGGCATTCTCTCCATTGAACTCAGACCAATGAATTAGAGGTGAATTGTCTCCCATATATTTCTCTCCTTTGATACTAATATATCCAAGGGAGAATTCAGATATTGAGGGGACTGAAACCTGACAACAGTTTTGTAATTTTTCTGTAGAGAAAATGAAAAGATAATTCAGTTTTTCCTCTAGGTTGATCCAAATTTATTTAGAAAAAATTATTTTGGCTTCAGACTAATTACTGATTATGTCACATAAATTTTCAAGATGTTCTCTAATTTGGGAAAACCAATATCAATTTTATTTCATACATGAGCTCTAACATTTTAGGGCATCTCAAGTTTACTGTGCAGTGTCTAATCAGAAGCAGTCTTATAATGAATGAGAGTCGTTGACCAGTTTGTCTTCACGTCCTCAAGTTTTATTTCTAAGTGGAATGCATCTAAATATCTAAAACCACTGTGGGCAATTCATCATACCCTTGCAAAGAGCACCAAGCATGTATTGTGGAGCACCAAGTTAGGCATGTTCCTTCCCAAGCACTCTGGGCACGATCACCTCAGTGTGAGCAAAGCGATGTTCCTTCTGAAGCAGGAGCCAGGCCTTCTATTCAGCTGTGTGTCTACTGTCACCTCTTTAAGGATGCCCAGAGAGTAAATCCAATTTCTTTATCACCCATAAGAAAACCAAGTCCTTGAAAAATGCCATGTGACTTACCCAGAAAATGGGAGGTAGAGCCTGGACTAGAATCAGGTAGACACACTCTAAGATTCATGCAGTCTCTCCCCTTTGCTTAGAAAGGTCAGCATGTCCTGGGTATTTGATAAATATTTCTAAAGCTCATCATTCACTGGGTGTTTGATAAATATCCCTAAGTTTCAGTCCTCTCAAAACATCTAGTAAAATGCCTGTAAGAATTCAAATACATATCCTTTAATGAATGAATGAGCAACTAAGTGAATGAAGAATACAGTATAAACATCTCCAAATATTCTGGTTGCTCTTTTTAATATTTTGTATATTAATGATGTTTTATATTAATAGCCATGATTTCAGGCTTTTTTTTTTCCTTCTGAGATTAAAGTCTTGATGAAATCATAGACTGGTCACTACTGGAAGACACCCTAACAATCATATAATTCAATCCTTTTTTTAAATTCAGTGGATAATGAAACTGAGATGAAAAAGCTGAAGTTATTTATCCAGGACTTTAGAGTAGTTCTTCTAGATACTTATCCTGGCCTTTTATCATACTCTTTAGTATCACAAGACAAGTGCTTATCATTTACTTTTAATAGACCCGGAATTCAGAGTCTGAATCTGCCTTGAAATCAACCACTTCAACTGTCCTCCACCCCTTATTTTTCACTTAAGACATTGGAGTATTTATTAAATATCCTGTGTGTTCAGTGCCAAGGGGAAAGCAGAGACATGGTCCCTATGCTTAAAGAACTCATAATCATATATGTTCATAGAAACACATGACCTTATTTATGACAGGGCATAATTATGGGAAACATTTTGTCAATTTCTCCTGAATTCTGTATGAAATAAAAGTTATTTCTCTTTTAGACAACAACTTTTTCATTTTTAAATGAGACATTTGAAGAATGCTCTCTAAAAGCTAAATCATTTCAGCAAGACTGCTTATCTTTTTTTTTTTTTTTTTTTTTTTTTTTTTTTTTTTTTTGAGACCGAGTTTTGCTCTTGTTGCCCAGGCTGGAGTGAAATCGTGCAATCTCGGCTCACCGTAACCTCCGCCTCCTAGGTTCAAGTGACTCTCCTGCCTCAGGCCTCCCGAGTAGCTGGGATTACAGCCATATGTCACCACGCCTGGCTAATTTTGTATTTTCAGTAGAGATGAGGTTTCTCCATGTTGGTCAGGCTAGTCTTGAACTCCTCACCTCAGGTGATCTGCCTGCCTCAGTCTCTCAAAGTGCTGGGATTATAGGCGTGAGCCACCACTCCCGGCCAAGACTGCTTACCTAAACAATCAAATTCTAGCCACATCAAGATGGGGCCATCACTTTTAAGGGTATTATTCATTGAATGGACCATATCTTCATCTTTGGTCATTGAACTAACTGGCCAAACATCATTCATGTATTTTGTTTTTGTCTGCTATGTCCATGGGACTATAATTTAAGGAATGTGAATGGAGCAACACAAACCAAATGCTTCTTCCCCAAAACGCTATGATATGTGTCATGGGAAATGGCCTCAGCCAGTCCTGGGAGGCAGTAAAATGTGATAAAGACCATGGGAGTTTAGTTAACAAACATTCATTTATCAGATATTTATAATTAATTATTAAGTCCTTACTATATGGCAAGCACTACCGGATACTCAGTCAATATAGTGGTGAATAAGAGAGAAAGAGATCCCTGCTTCTATACAGCTTATATTCTAGTGAAGTAAGCAGGTCATGAACAATAGCAAATCTACACAGTAATAAGCACTCTGCAGAGAAAAAAAGTGTTTGATGATAAAGCATAGATTGGAGGATCAGGAAAGCCTTTTCTGGGCAGGGGGCAGGGGACAGGCAATGACTTAGATGCTGCCATTCAAATGACAAGAAAGAAGCAAATGAAGAAGACTTGGGGGAAGAGCAAGGAAGAAGATCTAGGCAGAAGGAACGTGATGGGCAGTGCCCATAAGGGAGGAGGCATGGCTTGGAAACAGAACTTACCCTGGTGTGACTGGGGCCTTCAGGAGAAGAATAAGGCAGAGATGAGGTCAGAGAGGCAGGCAGGGGCCAGACAATGTCAGACTTTGTAGGCAGGGTGAGGAGTTTGGGTTTAATTTCAAAGGCAAGAGAAGCCATTTCAGTAGGGAGGTCACATGATGTAATTTACATTAAAAAATCATTCTGGATGCTGAGGAGAGTCAATCGTAGGGAGGAGGAAGGGAAGCAAGGAGGTATATTAGGAGACAATGGCAGTACTGCATGTGAGACACAGTGGCAACTGAAAGGAGATGGGGCTGTCACATGGACAGACATGGCTACTTGACTCACTGGCTAGGGGGAGCTGATCAAATCAGCCTTTTAAGTATGAATTTCCTTACCTATGAAAAGGATATAATAATGTCTTCTTGGAAATTTGTTCTGGGCATTAAATATGATAATCCCCAGCACATACTAAGTACACAGTGACATTCTAGAAAACCAAAGGATAGTGTGCTAGTAATCTGGATCAGTATCAGCAAGCTGTCCCCATTCAGTCCATCACCTCTTTTTGCTGATAAATTTTATTGGAACAGAGCCATTTTTATTTGTTAGGTGTGGCTGCTTCCACACTGCAATAGCAAAGTTGAATAGTTGCAACAGAAACTATAACGGCCTGCAAAGCCTAAACTATTTACAACCTGGCCCTTTAAATTAAAAGTTTACTTATCCCTGATTTAGACTGTAATGAAGAGTAGAAGGTAGAAGGAATGTAAGAGATATGAGATGTATCTTTACAAGGAGGAGGCAGATAATTCAGAGGAACATTAGTGGTGTGTCATGTGCTATATTTTTTAAGTGGTCTGCAAAAGAAAAGGCCCCAGCTGTAAAGACATGATTAATAAAAGGAAGCATTTGAAATAACTTCAAATGTCATCATCAACAAATCAACCAATAGTATGTAACATTTATATAGTGCCCCTATATTTCCATTATGTTCATCAACAATTTTACTAAAATAATTCATTCTAGATGCATAATTTCAGTGTAAGAGAAGACAAGTAATGGAAAATAGCTAGCAATAAATTGGAAGAACCATAAATAAAATAGAGAGTTCATCCATGCAGTCAATAAATATTAATTTATCACAAAATTTATACTAGGTCCAGTGCTAGGTGCTGGGATACACAATGGTAGACATTGCAGCCATAGTCCTTGCTTTCATGGAAATTGAGTTTAATGTTTCCTTTTGGGGAAGGACTGTCCCCAGCTCCATGTGAGTACCTTTGTGTAAATGAAGAAATACCCTCTCCTCCTTCCTCAAGATACTTTATCTCCATCTGTAAGAAACATTCCAAAAAAGATCAATTTTTCTAGAGCCTTAATTGGCATCTGCTAACAATTTTAATATAAATGTTTGACTCTACTGTAATTATGATGTAAATGGCTCTGGGGCATGACACCCTATTGGAGTACAGAAACTTGTTTAACTGTATGCAGAAGCATGAAAGGTATGTGCTCAGAACAGAAAGAGATGATAATATGGAGAGAAGGTACTACCTGGGCTGAAGATTATGAAGACTGTTTCTCTAGTTACCAATTTTTACTAAGCTGGTGATCCCTAATTATGGTTTTATTAGTAGCCTGTGGGTAACTGGAATAATTTCATATGGCTTTTTAAAACTTTCAATGTGAAATTTAAGCAAGCAATATATTGTACTTGAAAGAGTGGACAAGAGGAAGATTGTAGTAAAATGAAATGATCAGTTATAGGATGTCCAAGTAACAAAAAATTTTGAGGTCTCTCTGAGAGCAAAGCCAGTTTGCACATAGTTTTGGGGAGCTGTGTTGGCATGTTTCTATTTTTATTACATTTAATTTCTTTATTTACTTTCTGGTTTAAACAGAAAAATCCATATTTGAAGTTCAAGGCTTTATGTCACATAAGTAGTATATGATTAGAATTCCTAGGTGAGGAAGTCCCACACAAGGCCATTAGAAACAGTTTTACAAAACACAAAGGCTAAAACAGGCAATTCCATTGGCACTAGAATCAAATCATGCATGGAGTAGGTCAAGCACCTTCATGGTTACTTTTTCCCTTTGTTCAGAAACAAAATGAAAAGATGTATGAATTGAGAGAGCCTAATTCTGGTTTAGAATCAGAATGGAGGAGAATAAAGGGTGAAACAAGAAAGAACTAAGAGGAATCTGTAGGAAGAAATAAAAATAATTTTTTATTTTGAGACAGGGTCTCGCTGTTGCCCAGGCAGGAGTGCAGTGGTACAATCGCAGCTGGCTGCAGCCTCCACCTCCTGGGCTCAAGCTATCCTCCTGCCTCAGCCTCAGAAATAGCTGGGACCACAGGCACACACCATCATGCCTGGGTCATTTTTAATTTTTTTTTTTTTTTTTTTTTTTTTTTTGTGGTAGAGATGGTGTTTTGCCCAGGCTGGCCTCAAACTCTTAGACTCAAGTGATCCACCTGCCTCAGCCTCCCAGAATGCTGGGATTATAGGTATGACATACTGCACCTGGCCAGATGAAAATATTTTAATTAAAAGTCTGGTCCTCTTCATTCCCCCAAATTCTGTTCTGAAGGTTTTATTCCTCGTCCCCCGTGTCCTAGATGCCATGCCAATGAACAAAATAAAGTTTCTCTTTTCTTTTCTTTCCTAAACACCCTCAACTAGAACCAACACAGTTCAATTCACTGGGAATTCAGGCAAAGATAACAAAATTTGCTTTTCCTTATTAATAAGTGGCTAAAAGTTACCAGTTTATTTTCCATCACTAATTAGTTAGTTTTGCTTTATATTAACTTTATGTGTGTATTTTTAAGGATTGATATTATATATTGCCATCACTTTAAATGTTTTTGAAATCCCAGACCAAAGTAAATAAAAAGAAGTGATGAAAAGTTCTGATCAAAATGTGGAGATAAAGTAGAATGAATCACACTGATGATTTTGTCTTCTGTAACTCTACTATGAAGTTTCTTATCCTATTTCATAAACTACTTTGGGCCTGGATTTTTAAAATCAACAATTAGTTATCTCAAATATGTTGAGTCAGAAAATGTTTGTCATTTTACAGAATATATCAGATAATCTCTATTTCCTTTCAAATGTTTAAAAAAAAACCTCAAACGATTAAGAAATAGAAATAGACACTAAACTAAGTCACTTAACCATATCCTACATGGGATTGCAACACTAACTCGATAAATAAACACTATACTCTCATTCCACTTGACCTTGATAAAAAGATTGCTAAGTCATAATCCTTGTTGTGTGTTTAGAAGTATGAGTTTCTACCCAGTTGAGACCATTCTTGAGGGGAAAGGCCAAAAGCCACAGGAGAGAAAACATTTTGGTTCAACTTTGTGCTTGGTGAGCTGTTTTCCGTCATAAATTCACAAATTAAGGGACATATTTCTACATACTATCATACTCCCCATGGCTTGTGGTAAGCAAATATAGGTCTCTTCTACTTGAGAAATGTTTTCTATTACTTCTTTTGTGAAAGAAACACAGATTCATTAAACATCATCTCTTGAACTTTAAACAAAATTTCTCACAGGCTAAAACTTTCTGTATTAGCTCTTGTTTCCTTGTTTCTTGGAGATTTCATAGACACTACATAAGAAACCAGCGTTTCTCTCTTGCAAATGGTCAGGTAAAAAAAAATTCTGCTGTTTAAATGTAATTGTTAGTGTCTAATTATAGCAAAAACGACTCTAGAAGGAACAGTGTCTCATGGTAGCTGTGAAGAAATGTTATAAATTCAGAAGATGAGTGAGTGGGAGAGAGGAAAGTTCATACAGTCCCCTTTCTACTGATGGTTCTTGATAACATTAGGTGGCTTAAGGACAGAGGGTTAAATAATATTGAATCACATAATACCTTTTTTGCTTCTCTTTCCATCCTGATAATGTCAAGGAGAAAGTTTGCATCCAGTTCTGGCTTTCCTGTCCCTTCAGTGCTTGCTAAGTTTTCTTTTTGACAAAGTGAGAGGGCTTCAGGCAGAATATGGAATAAAACAAGAGAGGTATAATATAATAATATTTTGTTTTCATCCTGTGTGTTTAGTGCAAGTGAAAGTGATTTTTCCGAAGATACAAAAAGAAAGTTTCTTTTCAAGATAAGTGTGTTTAGAACTTCCAGATGACTGAACACGTGGAGGTGTCTGGAGAGTGGTCCCTCAGGGAGGGCACAGAAGCTCCACGCCCCTTCCCCTGTACCTTGCCCTATGCATTATGCATCTCTACATCTGTATTCTTTGTAATATCCTTTATAAGAAAATAGTAAATGTAAGGTATTATGTCATTCCTTATGGTACCAAATAAAGTGAGAGTCCTGTTGTCCATGGTCAGCCAGCCTGGGACTGTCAGGGAGGTCCTGACCATTTATCTACTACGGGAAACATGATTAGAGTTTGACCAAATTTTTCCAAATTGGGGGGAGTGTAACTGAAACACCAGTGGCTTGTGCATCGCACCATTTGAGGGACCTAACCGTATGACCACAGTGTCATGATGAGGAACAGACCAGAATCTCCAGCTTTAAGCAGTGGGTGCCTAGGAAGGAAGATCTATGACTACAGACAGAAATCTGGTGGCTCTAATTGGCCAGTCCTTGTCTATGTGACCCTGCGTCAGTGGCTGTATTTCCCTGTACCTCAGCTTCCCTTTAACAAAATGGGATAAAGGGTAAAATATGTATTTAGATAAAAAGTAAATTAATGTAAATAAAAACATTAAGTAACAAAGGTGATGCAAGAATGTGATGAACTACGGGGTCCAGTGGCTCACGCCTGTAATTCCTAGTACTTTGGGAGGCCTAGGTGAGAGGGTTGCTTGAGCCCAGGAGTTTGAGACCAGCCTGGGCAACACAGTGAGTCTCTGTCTTTATGAAAAATCAAAAAATTAGCTGAGTGGGGTGTCATGTTGCTGTTAGTCCTAGCTACTCAGGAGGTTGAGGGAGCTATGATTGTACCACTGCACTCCAGTGACCAAAAAAAAAAAAAGGAAAAGGGCAAATGCTATGAAGTGACTGAGTTTGGAACCCACTGTTACAGTTCTCTAAATAGAGATTAACTCACCTTCCACCAGACTTCATCTTAAACAAACAAACAAAAAAACACTTCCCTTCCTTTCTTTCTCTCTCCTTTCTTCCTTTCTACCCTCTACCATTTAACAAAATGAATTCCTCGTGTATATAATGTGCCTGACATGTTAGACACTGCGAACTCAGAAATGCAAAGATCAGTAAATATATTATCATCTTTCTTCTCAATCTGCTCAGTCTCACTGGAGAGACAGATGTGCAAACAATTATTCTACAGTTAGAAATGTGACATGTATAGCTGGGCGTGGTGGCACATGCCTGTGATCCCAGCTACCTGGGAGGCTGAGGCAGGAGAATCGCTTGAACCTGGGAGGTAGAGGTTGTGGTGAACTGAGATCACACCATTGCACTCCAGCCTGGACAACAAGAGTGAAACTCCATCAAAAAGGAGAGGGAGAGAGAGAGAGAGAGGGAGAGAGAGAGAAAGGAAGGAAGGAAGGAGGGAGGGAGGGAGGGAGGGCGGAAGGAAGGAAGTAAGAAATGTGACATATATGCAAGGCAGTATAGTAGCCTAGAGGAGGAACAGTCATTTGGGAAATCAAGGGGAGGTGTCAGGTTTCAACCTTGAGAATCAGTTCCATGAAATATGGTCCAAGTTCATAACTACACTCTTAATTTATTCAGTAAACTTCTACCGAGTCAGTTGCTACCTTAGGTCATGGTGATTTGGACATGAAAAAGAAACAGTCAAAGCATCAAGAAGCTCATGATTGAAGTAAGACATAAGCAAGGAAAGCGATTGTTATATAGGTCTATAACCCTTATCTGAAACCCCTGAAGGCAAATGTGTTCACAATTCTGAATTCTTATAATAGTGATATGGCATATGCACTATACATCACATAATAGCAGTAAAAGGGCCTAGGGAAGTCCCTCATAGTTAAGACATAGAACTAGTCATACTAAATGGAATAAAGAGTATAAATACCCTCATGTCAATTCTGTTTAGGTGTCTAGTTTTTGTAATTGTTTAGATTTCTGATTTGCAGAAAAGTGTTTGGGAACACATTCTTCAAAATTGTTAGAGTTATGCTGCAGGGTATTTTGGCAAAACCAAGAAAGGGCAACAAACTACATTGTAATAGAAAAAGAGTCATGGAAGGCCTCCCTGAAGATGTGTTTTCTGAGCGGAGTCTTGATGGATGAATAGGAGTTAACCAGGCAGAGAAGATGGGTGAAGCAGAGAACTGGAGGATGGGGAGAAAGGTTTTCTAGGCAGAAGAAATGGCTTATAGAAAGACAATGGCCTTGGTGTTTGGGAGGAAACTGCAGGTGATTCAGAGCGGCTGTGTTTGTGCGTTGCCTGAAGTAGATGGAGAAGGGGATGGACATGGAAACGCTGATGGAGAGCAACTGAGAGCTAGTGGAAGAAGTGGACAAGGACCCATGCTGAGTTAACCTTTATTGTGAAAGACAAAATGAGCTACTAAGTAATATTTTAACATTGTATAATCATATGAACAGATTCAAAATTTTAGACAAACCGTGATTGGACAGAGCTGGTATACTACAAAAAATTAGGAGGGTATCGAAGTTGTCCAGGTAAGAAATGATGAGAAAATTCAAGTTGGCATGGTTTGGCACATAGTAATTGCTCAGTAAATCATAGCCCTTAGAGAATCAAAGGCAAGGATGTGGTGGAGATAAATAAGAAGGGACATTTAAGGACTCAGTATTTGATTGGGTTGGGAGGTAAGGGGCAGAGTCTCCCCCTCTGACTTCAAGGTCTTGGTTGCTTGGTGCAGCTAAGCTGGGAGCATTGGTAGATGACATGATTCTGTTGTCCTGGGCGGCAGAAAAAGAGAAATGATGTTTTCCATTTTTTGGATGAGATGAAATTGGGTTTGGGATTCAGTGAAATTGTCTAAGTTGGATTTGGGAGTCATTATGTGATAGCTAAGCGTTCACGTGAATAAGATCATAAAGAGTGCATGATGTGAGAAATAAGGCAGACTGAGGTCAAAGTCCCAGAAGATGTTTAAGGAGGAGATAACAGCCCTATCAAGTGCTCTTGAAAAAAAATAACCTAGACAGGGTCTAGAAAAGACTTTCATGGCTGTAGTCAACCATAACCTGAAAAGAGAAGTTTCAGTAGCTAAGGGCAGAGGCCTGATGACTATAAATAAAGGAGTGTGCAAGTGAGAACATAGAGACCCCAGTGTCAACTGCTTTCCCTTTAAGATACTTGGCTGTGAATAGAGAAACAGAGAGGAGACAAACTTAGAGACAAACACAGACGGCAGGGTAGGTAGGAGCGATGTTGCCAGACTGTCAGTTACTTCTTGCAGTTAGCTTTTCAGCTGCGCTGCAGCCTGCCTCTGGAGGAGGGGAAGTGTCTTTGATGCTCCTGAATGCAAGTATTTCTCAGAAACAGACGGCCAGACAAATAGACTGGCCAGGAATAGTTCTGCAGGGAAGTACCCCTTTCTGGGCTTCTCTCCCAGGTGCTGCTCCTTATGCTAACTTCCTGTAGAGTTTTTTTTTTTTTTTTCTCCCTCTATTGTCTACCTGGCTGGCTGCTTGCCTCTTGTTTAAGATGGCTCTTCTGACTGTATCGGTGCCAGGGAGTTGGCTTGTAAAAATACCTGTCTGTGTCTGTGGAGGCTTTACCAAGGCGATGTGCCTCCCAAGCCACCAACACCTGGCCCTTGTAGTGTGCATTGTCTGCTTCACACGTTCAGTTTGGGCAACCAATTTTTATGAGTGCCTGAGGGGATAGAGAACTAGGCTAGGCACAGTGCAAAATAAAAGAAAACAGGATCTTTCCCCAGTGGACCTTAAAATCCAAGGCATAGGATAGCCTTGTAAATAATGATGACAGTGGTTCTTAACTTTCTGGGGACACCCAAATCCTTTTGAAAAGTTGATGAAAATGATGTGCTTTCTCCCTGTGAAATAGCACACAGAAATTAACATACAATTTGAAGGGGTTTATGGACTTGCTAATTCGGAAGCCGTTTATAAATCTCATGTGAAGAATGCCTAAAGAGTTATTGTTGCTCTAGTAGTGTGTGACCTTGGCTAAATAATGCGTCTGAGATTCAGTGTCCAGATTATGCTGCCTGTCTTGCAAAGGTTTTGTGAAGACTAAATGAGATAACATGAACAAAGTGCTTGGCACAGGTTCCAACACAGAGCTAATGCCCGATAAATGTTATTTCAGTTTTATGTGTGTTACGGAGAAAATGAGCAAGGTGTTAGATGGGAGTTATAGCTCACTTGCTGTAGTGTTCTCTGGTAATGAAATCATTCCGCTATTTAGCTGTTCCTTGTTGGCAAACATATGCTTCCCATAGTGTAGTCATTCCCTGCCTACCTTTTGAAATTTTGCTTATCCCAGTCCCACCTGGACAATTACTCTTTTAAAATATTTTTTAAACATATATACTTGCTTAGGAAAAAACTTCTGGATCCCTACCTTAAATAGAAAAACCGCTTTCACTTGCCTTAAATGGAAAATAACAGTATCAATAAACAGTGAAACTAAACAATGAAAATGAAACAAAGTTATAAATTCCAGTTAGATACCAGCACTTACCTAGGGCTTTGAGCCTGGGGCCTGCTCCGTGATAAAAGGGAGTTCACTGTTTGAGAGAGAATACTTTCTCCTTGTATGCAGAAGACTGAAAGAGAATCCAAAAAGAAATACATTTCTTGCTATGTAATTCATAGTCATTTAAGGCCCTGGCCCTGCTCGCATCTTCCCTGACTCCAAGTGAGAAGTCCTCCCTTTGGGAGACATAAAGTGAGGACAATTGCTCCCCTCTCCCCATGCCAAGCCAACTAGAATAGTAAATTCTGTGGGGGCAGCGGCCCGATATCCACCTATCCCGCCGGGCTTGTCCAGGACAGGAGTGCAGCAAAACCCTTGTCATAAAAGCTTCTAGAAACAAGGACACTCAGAGGTCCTGCTCCCTATTCCGTTGCTGGATCAGGCTCAGTGCCTTCCTCACACCCCGGACAGCTCCGGAGTTTCGTATTTTAATTGGGCACGTAGCTGAAGCAATCTGAGTGCTGCCGGGACCTCGGCGGGGTGGAAGGGAGTCTGCGGGTATTGCTTGGAAGCTATCTGCCCGGCAAACATTGCTTTTACATAGATTGTACCCTACAGATTAATAATAATAATAATAATAATGCAAAACCCAAATTGCCTAACGATGATTTTATTCCCTTAAGCCCTAACGAGCACCAGTAAATCGCAGAATGTTATTTCATTATTATTAATTATTATGATTATGGAGATGGCTAATGAAACTCTATTCAGCAGCCCGGAGGAAAGGGGACTCGCCCTCCCTCTCTTCCTGGAGCTGCCTCTGCTGCCCCTAGTCACCCTGAGGCCACCCGCCTCTTACCCTGGCCCCTGGCCCCTGGCCCACTGGGTGTGATCGCAGGGAGCTGGGAGCAGCGCAGCCTCGGCCTCCTCCGGCCCAGCCGCGCCTCTACCTGGGCCGGGCCGGGCCCGCCCCCCCATCACCCGCCCGCGCTGGCACCTGGCGGTCGCCGCGGACACAGCAGGAGGAGGAGGAGGCGCCGCGAGGGGCGGGTGTAGCGGGGCCGCGCTTGGCGTTCCTGAGCCGCCGCCGAACTTTTTCCCAAGAAGTCCTACGTCTGGGGGCCGGAGGAGCGGGACGGGGAGGAGAGACCGGAGTTCCTGGAAGGAGCAGCAGCAGCAGCCCCACAACATGGCCTCCTCTGCCTCCTCCTCTCCCGCGGGCGCCGAGGACTCCGCTCCTGCGCAGGTGAGCGCCGCGCCGCCCCCTTACCTGTGGCTGCCTTCACCCGGGGCACGCGGGGACCCGGGCGGGCGGGAGGCCCGGGCGGGGTTGGGGGCAGGAGTCCTGGAGACTGCCTGGAGTCCTGCCCTCCTAGGGGTGCCAGGCGGCACCGCGAGGCTCCGGGAAGGCGAGCAGAGGGGACCTGGTTCCTGCAGATCGTGGGGGTTCGATTGCGCCCGGAGCGCGGGGCTGAAGTTGCGGCCCGGGACAGAGGCGCTAGCTGGAACCCGGTCCCAGTGCTGGAGCATCCCCAGGAGAGAGGGGTCCCGAGGACTTGGGGTATCTGCTTGGAAACATTCGTCTAGAAAAAAAAGCGGGCCCTGGGGTCAGGACGCCCTCACCTCGGTCTCCCGTCTTGGGGCTTCCTTGTTCCTGGCTTGCCCCTCCAACCCCTTGCCAGGCTGAACCCTTCCTAAGGACACAACCCAAGCAGGCTGCAGAGGCTGCACGTTTGGCAGGGAGGAAATCACCTGGTTCTGAAATCACCTGGTCCTCAAAGTTACCTTCAGAGTTAGGCAGTGTTTCCTCCTTTTTCTTTTTTGAAAGTGAGTCGATTTAACTCCGTTAAAGTATAGAATATACTTTATAGATTGAGACAGAAACGTGCGGAGTAGGGTGGCGATCGTGGCAGTGCCCCGGGGTGGCTTTGGTGGGTTTACCTTCTCCCCGATCTCCGAGAGCCTTGTAAAGGCGTGCAAGCAAAACACGAAGTAGAAATCGGGTGCCTGACGAGCAAAACCGCAGCATCAAGAGGACTCTCCTTCTTCCCACCCCACGCCCCTCAACAGATTGCCACCTTTAAGGCTGGAGGCATTTAATAGCAATTTTGGAGCTGCCACTGTGTGTATAATGTGGGATAATTGGTTTGAAACACTCGCTTATGTTTGCATGTGCATAGAATGGCTAGGGCAGGGTTCCTGAGAAACAATAGTTGTCCCGGGAAGGGGGCTGGGAAGACAAATGAGAGGGTGAGGAGGGAGACTTACCCTTCACATACCTTTTAGGACTTTTTTTTTTTTTTAATTCCTGGGGCTTACTTTACCGATTTTTGCGAAAGAATAAATACTACGTGTTTTAAAAGTGAGACACATTAGAATCGTCTTGAAAACAAAAGTTTACCTAGTTTTAAGTTACATAGAATCGCCCTTGAAACACAACTCTTGTCCACGTCATGTTTTTCCTTTAGTCGTCATCTCTAAAAATCCTCAGGGAATTATGAGAAGTCTTCAAAAGAAGACTCTGAAGTTTTGACCAAGTCAATTGCTGATTTTGATTTTGCTTGTTTCAGAATGTGGCTTGTCTAGTTTTGAAAGAGTTCACTTTCTCTTATTAGTAAAAGCATAGAGGAATCATCCTGGGGTTATACAGGACCCCATTCCAGGAAGGTAGGCTAGGGTAGGTAGGCTTTAGAGGGAGACAGTCTCAGAGTGGACACAGATTGCTGCTTTAGCAGTTCAGGCAGCCTTATAATCTGCTGACCTGGACTCAAACCGGTGCATGTTTAAGGAAGCAAATTTCTGTATTGAAAGTGAATGTAAAGTTAAAACCACAGTTCTGAAACAAAAACTGACTGAGGCAAAACAACCGTTTGATTATCTCCAAATCAGCTACTAATATCCAGAGAGCCAATGTCTCTTAGTTCTGAAATCAGTGGAGGATAAATAAGTGAGCTGTGAATTTGGACTGTAGACTGTTATTAATGATGGTTCTCAGTGTTCTTTTTGTTAAGGCATAAATAAATATGTTTTATAATCTACACAGTGATGTGTAGGCTCCACAGCAGATCTTGTAGCTCAAGATCCTTCAGACCATGTAAAGGCCAGTGGTATGTTTTGGAATCCAAGGAAACAGTGTGGATTCTGAATCTGTTTGCATTTTTGTGTAGTTATATTAGTACTGTGGTTTTCCTTTTTTCAGTACTTATTTTTTTTTCTTTTTACAGTGTTCATGAGTTTAAAGAAAGTGAGTGTCTTTAACTCTAGAATAATATTGATAATTGAGGAGAATATAATTGTTACAGACTCTCAGCAGTTTTTCTTAGGTTAATCTCCAATTAGTTACTTCTCTATTCAAAGTTACTCATTTTTATGCACAAAATGTCTGTATATTTTTGTAGACCATGTTATTGTAATTATATGGAACCTGTATAATCCAAATTGGAGATTATGTGAAATTCTAACCTATGTAAGTAGCATTTTTACCTTTTTGAATGAAGTAAATACCTGACACTGATGAGTCCAACTATCTGACACTTTTACACAAGATTGATTCTGAGTTAGAACACATGATGAATTTTAATTGGAATGTTTAGCCTTGATACAACTTCCCCAAACTCAAATTATTAAAGTTTATCCTTCTGGAAAGATCAAGGTTACTAAAGATCTAATCAGATTTGAAGTAACTTTTCTCTGTATATATTGACTGGGCTGTTGTATGTATTGACTGGGCTATTAACTATATCCTTGGATCTTGCAAATGTGAATGCCAGTCAGATGCAGCTTAATGTTAAGGTACCTGGAACAATAGGTAACAACCATGATTTATTATGCCTCTCACAGTAGATGTACTTCACAATAAGCTAGGGGGTAAGTATTGTTACCACCCCCCACCCCTGGCATTTTATACATGATGAAATTGACCTTCAGGAAGAGTATGCAAGTTCTAATGTGGTAACCTGAAAATTGATTGGAACCCTTGTCTGGTAACTGATGAAGAGAGCAATGATAGTAAAACCAGGAGTCAAGGAGTGAAGTTCCCGTTCTCCAACTAACTAGTTCTGTAACCTCAGAAATGTATCACCTCCTGGGCTTCCATTTCTTCACTAGACAAAGGAGAGGGTTGAAATAAAGTATTTCTAAGGTTTATTCCAGCTATAACAGTCTATGATTAAAAAAATTTAACTGCTAAAAGAATTATAGACAATCAGTAATAAAGTGATACATTTCCTTGTTTCTAGGGCACATTTTTTCTCCTCACATTGGCATTCCTAATGTTAGGATAATTTTCCAAATGTTAGGAACTTTTACATTTATTGTATTTTAAAAAATGATTTCTTTTTCCCTGAAAATCTAATTTTCAAGCAACTGTGCTTCCTACTATTGACGGCATCTTAGACGACAAGAAATTTGTTAGTTCCAACAGGAAGTGACGAGGTGACATCTCAGTGAGTTTGGGCTGGTAATTGAACACTCACCAACGAAAAAGGACTTGAGTGTAGAAGAATGGGGACATTTCTCATAGTAGGTGGAGAACAATTGAGAATAACTACTTGGCTTCTGTGACTCTTTGAGGTTTTCTTTCTTTTTTAAACAAGTTAAGATATTATCAGTGGTATGCTGGTAAAATGGATCTAGAAAAAAAAAAAAAAAAAGCCCTGATTTGTAGCATTTGCCTATTCCTACATCTACCGTGGCTGATTTCAAGTTACCAACAGGAGATGAATAAAATAAATACCAAGTAGATCCTTAAATACCTAGATTAGATCTGAGAGGATTGAGGTCTGTAACTGGCTTATTTGATGTTAGAATGATGGATTATGATTTTTAAGACCCTGTTTCTAAGGATGTTGAGCATAATAGATTCTTGTTCTGCTTGTGTTATGTGTTGGTATGTGTGCAGGCCTAATTATCACGTTTATTGAGGTATAATTCACATACAATAAAACTCACGATATTTAAGTGCACAGTTTGTTGAATTTTGACAGGTCTCATACCCTATCACAATAGAATATTTTTACCAAGCTAAGAATTTACTTGGGTTATTTTCCAGTTAAACTCCCAACCCTCCAGCAGACCACCATTCTGATCTCTTTCACTATAGATAAGTTTTTCCTATATATATTTTTGTGTGTCTAGCTTCTTTGAGCATAATGTTTTTGATATTAATTTATGTTGTTTTAGGTAATAGTAGATTCCTCTTTTTTATTGCTAAGTAGTATTTCATTGTATGAATATGCCACAGTTTGTACATTCACCAGACATTTGAGTTGTTTTCAACTTCTGAGTATGACGAATAAAGATGCTAAGAATATTTTTTTTGTGCAAAAATCTTTTCCCTTTCTTTTCTTGGGGGTGGTATATAAATACTTAAGACTAAAATTGTAGGATCCAAGGTTAGTATACATTTAACTCTATGAGAAAATATTCATGTCTTACCTCACACCTCTACGGAATGAAAGATTATAGATCAGAATTGTAGGGTAGAGGAAAACCCACTGGGGAAAATATTCCTTTGGTGTTTACTTAATTTGAGAATTTAAAGAAATGCCATTGTAACTATTGATGAAATGTAAATATTGAAAAAAGACATCGATGTTAAATAAGACTTTATAGGCTTGTAAAAGAAAGTATAGAGAAGTAAAATGAGTTTTTAAAAACAGTTTTATTGTGATATAATTTATATACCACAAAATTCACCCATCTAAAGTGTACAATTCAGTGAATTTTAGTATATTTACAGAGTTGTACAACCACCACCCCAGACTAATTTAGAAAATTTCTATCATTCTCAAATAGGAAGTACCCATTTACAGTAAAAAACAAACAAACAAAAAACGAAAACAAAACCATGGTTTTGGAGTTAGGAAGAGCTGTGTTTTAGTCTGAGTTTTACTGGTGTAGCAACGGTGTGACCTTGGTAAACAAAATCTCAGCCTGCACATCTTTCAAATGGAGATGAAGCAGCTCTTTTACAATGTTTTAATAAGGATTATAACTAATGCACATGGAGCGCTTGGTACATAATGAATATTCAATAGATGATAGTGTTTATTGTTGAACCTCTTGTGCATCTTTGTACTTTCTGTGACATTTTGTTCATATCCTTCGGTCTGCCTCTGCTACAAATATTTTTGAACGTATCTTTTTGGCAGAAATTAGATGGAGTGGAAAGGAGAAACCTGGACTTCAATGAGCTGGGGTTTTCTGGCTGTGTGATTTAATTGCTTGACTTGGCAAATTACCTGTGTCTATTTTGTTATATGAAGAATTAAAGTCATTGCATCCACCTCGTGGGATTGTTTTAAGTGTTTGAGAGAAGCTATGTGATATGCTGATATAATAGATGCTCAATAAATAGGAGCTGTTCTGTGATACCAGGTACTACCATCTTTGAAGTCATTATATTTATGTACAAAATTCAAGACATATATGGAAAATTTGGATGTGTACTGTGTGCGTATTTGCTGTACAATTTTTTATATTTTAGGATTAGTAGAGGACCCTGTACATAGTTCTTAATATTTGATGAAATAAATGCATAGATGAGTAAACAAAGAAGAAAAATTATCTTCCCCATTCTGTTTCAATTTCCTCATGTTTGGGTATCCAGGGGAAAGTTTCATTTTTCAAGCTTTAGGCTCATTCGCTTATCTTGTCTCTTTTTGGGGCTGGGATGGGGGGATGATATTTAGAAACTTTCATTATAAGAAGAAAAATAACAATGTTAACTACTTTTACCTTTGTAAGCAGCTATTTCTGTATTTTAAAAAGTACTCTCATGTGTCTTTGCATTCATGTCTTACAACAACCATATCAGGTTAATTGAAGTAGACTAATTTTATTGAAAAGGAAAGAAAAGCGAGGTTCAGGGGTAGACTTGTTCCTGGTCCTTATGGAGCTAATCAGCATAATAGCAAAGCCAAATTAGAGAAGGAGGGAATAAATAGGAAGCCTTGTGTGTGCTGGTGGAAGCACAGACAGGGGCTGCTGTTCTGGGAAACAATCTGGCATTACTTAAGCAAATTGGCTAGTTATCTACTCTGTGAACCAGCAATTCCATTCCTACAGGTGGACACAGGAATGTGTGCCAGAGGTCCCCAAGAGGACATGTCCAAGGTTGTTTACTTCTTTTATGAGTGGTGGAGGGGAATGGGAGGTAACTGAGCGGGCATTGCTGGGGGGGGAGAGGAAAAATGACAGGTGTACGTCATGGAGTTGTCTCTGGCCATAGATGCAAAGGATTAGATAAACAAAAGCAACTCAAATGCACTTTAAGAATATAGTGCTTGGTGAACAGATAAGAGTGTGAAATATATAAACATTAAATCCTTTATGTGAGTTTAAAATGCATAAACTCAGCACCGTGCACATTTTGTAAGAGCACTTACATAAAGATGCTCCTTAAACACATTAGAATGGCTGCCTGGGTGGGACCCAGAGCACGGGAGTGGGCTATGAAGACAAAAAGGAATAAAGAAAGAAAGAAAATAATGATAATGTGCCATGAACCGGGAAGTATAGTTAACTCAACCCTCTGGATGGTGGAGTTAAACAAAACTAAACAATACATTGTTATTTGATACAGCTTGAGTTCCTTTTATTGTGATTAACTTGGTTACCACAAGGCTTAACCAAAGAGATCCTCACATTATCATTATATGGGATGGATGTTCCAAGTGAAATACAATTTGGATTGGTTTCTAAAGTTTCAAGTGAAATTTCAGAGTAAGATCTTTTTCTTTTTAAAACGTTTACGAGAGAGTATGCTTGATTTAGTGTGATTTAAAAATTAAGTTCCTTGTTAATTGTGCATATTGGATAATAGAGACGGATGTGTCATATAGTACTATCAGTTTTTACAGAATTAGAATGCAATATACTAAATATTTAATTCTAAAATGATACTCAAAGTGTTGTATCTTTATCATACTTCATGGATTTAGAAAGTGCTCAGTATCTTACGGTACCTAAAAATATTTTGCTGTGTGTATCCTTAAAGGATTTTGATATGTAAATTTTGGGGGGAGGGCAGATATATCACATTCTATTGTAATACTTGTTTTTCAAGTTAACTTTGAAGTATAATAGATCACCTTTTCGTGGTGGAGTGGGCTAAAAACAATACAGATTTTCTAGGTGCAGTTCTGGAGGCCAAAAGTCCACCATAGGTCAGCAGGGCTGTGTTCCTTCTGGAGGCTCTAGAGGAAAATCCATTTCTTTACCTTATTCCACTCCTAGAGGCTGCCTGTGTTTCTTGGCTCTTGGCCCCACATCACTGTGACCCCAGCTTGGGTCATTACATCAATTAGATTGCTTTTCAATTTACCTTCTCTTTCTACTCACTATTTGTAATTCTGGAATGATAGTTATAGAAAATGGTTATAATTATGTTTTATATATGCTGTACATTTTTGTAAAATCAGCTATCTCTGTTGTTTAAAAAAACGGGCCCTACGTAATGGCACATGCTTGTAATCCCAGCTACTTGGGAGGCTGAGGCAGGAGAATCGCTTGAACCCAGGAGGCGGAGGTTGTGGTGAGTCAAGAACGCGCCATTGTACTCCAGCCTGGGCAACAAGAGCAAAACTCCATCTCAAAAAAAAAAAAGGCGGGGAGGCGGGGGCCCTAATGGTTAAAAGTTTAACTCAAAATGAGCAGCCTTTAAGTACTTACCCATTGCTACTGAGGAGGTGTTGCTGGTATTCAGTAGGAGAACTCTGCTGAGTCAAGAAGGTCACCCAATTATTTTAATGATAGGTGTAGAAGCTGGAGAAAAACTGATTACATCTTTGACCCTAGAGTCCACCTGTTTGTGAGTGGCATTCAGGTGAGAGTTTCAGGTTTATCTGTAGAATGCAGGGAAGGGCCGAGCTCTTGTGTGAGCGTCTCATCTACACTAACACTTCGTTGTGTAAGTGTGCCTCTTATAAATGTCAATGAAATGTTGACAACAAATAATGAATTTTAATGCTGTGTTTTGGTTTTCTCCATACTGAAATGAAATACTCAGAAAAGGAAGGTGTTGTGATCTTGAGAAGGGATACAAAGAATGTCCAGAGTGCAAGTGGTGAAAATTAGATTCAAGAGTGTGATTCTGAATTCTCTGCCATTTAGTTTCCACATCTGCAGCCTGGGAATAATAATTCCTACTTCCTCTCAAGTCATAAAGATCAAATTGTATGATTAAAAAATTCAAATTGCTTAGTGTTATGTGAAAATATTGATATGAGATATTTTTAATGTACTCTTTAAAAAATGTGCTGCTCTTTTCAATATAATAGTTTTTCCATTGAAGTAATTTAGTGTGTGCTATAAAGGAATATTTGAGACTGGGTAATTTATAAAGAAAATAGGTTTATTAGTTGGCTCATGGTTCTACAGGCTCATGTTCTACAGGCTGTACCGGAAGCATGGTGTTGGCATCTGCTCCTGGTGAGGCGTCAGGAAACTTCCAGTCATGCTGAAGGCAAAGAAAGGCATGTCACATGGTGAGAGAGGGAGCAAGAGAGAGAAGGGGAAAGTCCCAAACACCTTTAAACAACCTGGTCTCCCATGAACTCACTAGTGAGAACTCACTCATCACCAAGGGGATGGTATTAAGTCATTCATGAGGGATCTACCGCATGATCCAAATACCTCCCCCCAGGCCCCACCTCCAATGTTGGGGATTATATTTCAACATGAAATTTGGAGGGGACAGACATCCAAACCACATCCTTTAGCATCTTGGCAAATATGATAAATAATAGCAAAAACTATCTCAGTGATAAGTAAACACTTCAAAATTTGACATCTGAAAAGATTTGTGATTTTTAGTTCCTCTTTGAGGTTTTGGCATTTATTTTTTAAAATTTTTTAAATTTTTTTAGAGACAAGATCTCATTTTGTTGCCTAGGGTGGAGTGCAGTGGTGTGATCATAGCTCACTGCAGTCTCCATCTCCTGGGCTCAAACAATCCACCGGCCTCAGTCTCCTGAGCAGCTGGCACTACAGGTATGTGCTGCCACACCTGGCTGGCAATTTTAAATTTTATTAAACATCAGGTATGCCAGAAAACCTTGCTTTCAAGCTGGGTGCAGTGGCTCAAGCCTGTAATCCCAGCACTTTGGGAGGCTGAGGTGGGCAGATCACGAGGTCAGGAGTTTGAGACCAGCCTGGCCAACATGGTCAAACCCCATCTCTACTAAAAATACAAAAAATTTAGCCAAGTGTGGTGGTGCATGCCTGTAATCCCAGCTACTTAGGAGGTTGCGGCAGGAGAATCACTTGAACCCGGGAGGCGGAGGTTGCAGTGAGCTGAGATTACCCCACTGCACTCCAGCCTGGGCAACAGAGTGAGACCCTGTCTCAAAAAAAAAAAAAAAAAAAAAAAAAAGAAAAATAAAAAGAAAAGAAAACTGTGCTTTCTTAGGTACTGAAACCAACAGGACAGGTGCATAAGCAATAATTAAAATCTTTTTGCAGCCTTGTCCTTCATTTTGCAGAGTCTGGTTCGATTAACAAGCTGCCATGGGGTGTAAGGGTTATGAAATGGCATGGTTTAGGTTGGTGTGGTTGTCCACTTAAGTCTCTCTCAATGTGTGTAACAGATCAACCAGAAATGATTCAGATGTTTGAAAAATCAGTATAATGAACTGCTGTCTGAATTGGGAAATTTGGGTTCAACCTATCATTCAAAACGTATATACAATTGACAAAATCACGTCTGCAGAGTTTCCTCCTAACTGGTAGGATTTCAACCGATTTAAAGATTCTCCATGCTTTGAGATTTGAACTATGATGAAGGTGTCAATGAAAAGTAGTACATGCTATTTTGCAAAACCTCCACTGAACTAATTTTAAGCTGTAGGTTTACCCAGAAATTGATGAAGACTCTGCAGGAATGGGTAAATACTTTAATGTGCATTTATGTGGATTCTTGAAGCAGCTTTTATCTGTTAGTGATCATCGTCTGCCCAAGTTAGAAATCTGAGTCACTGGTAAGACCTTTCTCCCTGTCTCATGGAATGAAGTACAAATTGTTTCAATACTACCCCACAAATGCCCATTGAATCCAATCCTCTCTCCAACCCTATGCCCCTGCTCTGGTTCTGGACTTTATCATTTTTCACTTGGGCCATTTGAGCAACTGCTTAAAATTTCTCCTTGTTTCCACTTTGTCTTTAAATAGACAGCTAGTCTCACCATTTATCTGTACAAAACGAAGATATGATGACATTCCTCTGTTTAAAAACCTTTTATGATTACCCATTATAAATAGAATAACGTCCAAACATCTTAGGCAGGTTGTACAGAATATCTTTTGCTATCTTGACCCAATAGATACAGTTTACCATTTTACTCTTTATTTTTGTGAGACATCTGATCCTGTGACCATGCTATACTTATTTTTTCAACCTTTCTTTACGTGCACTCTGCCTTTGCATTTTTCCATGTCTTCATACAAGTCTTCTCTCTGCTGATTTGTGCCATTCTTATTTTTCTCTTCCTGGCAAATCTCCCTTCAAGACAAGACAAGCACAAGAGCTCAAGTACTGCACTTCTGGGCAGTGTTCATGGTCTTCTGCAGATGGTGCCAGTCAGTCTATCTTCTATAGTGTTGTAGTACTTCATGTACATTCTGCAGTCGTGGCATTTATCACAGTTTATTGGAACCATTTATTTATTGTTTTTTTCCTAACTAACTGGACAAATGGACTCCTAGAGGCTATTTTTACTAATTGGACATTTTTGTATCCGCTTACCCACATCTAGGATGTAGCACATCTGGTGCTCAGTTGATGGCTGTTAAACAAAAAGATGCTTGGTTGGATGGTATTTGCTAACATGGTCTCCTGTGGGACAGTGTTAAGGTCACTTTGACCTTCAGACATCTTCAAAAGGGTTGGGCTTGGTGTCCCATGCCTGTAATCCCAGCACTTTGGGAGGCCGAGGCAAGCAGATTGCTTGAGCTCAGGAGTTTGAGAGCAGCCTAGGCAATATGACAAGCCCCGTCTCTAGAAAGAATACATCAATTAGCAGGGTGTAGTGGTGTGTACTGTGGTCCCTGCTACTCAGGAGGCAGAGGTGGGAGGATCGCTTGAGCCCAAGAGGTGGAGGCTGCACCGAGCTGTGGTTTGTGATCACATCACTGCATTCTGACCTGGGTGACAGAGCAAGACCCTGTCTAAAAACAAACAAAAAACCTTCAAAAATACTTACATTTAAGTCAGATATAGATATATGATAAGATTTTAGAAATGTGTTAGATATCTGGCAAGACTATATTTATAATATAATTACTTTTTTTTTTAAATTCAGTCTCCATAGAGACTGTCAAAAATTGCCCGTGCCGACTGTATTTCAAGTCATCATGGCGGGGTTTTGGGAAAATTTTTCAATTAGCATTAATTGCGCCTCAGATAAACCTCATTGGCTACGATACTACCACTGTGCAAAGCTTAATATAATTGCTTTTAATTGCAAAATCTGCAATTACTTTTGCACCAACCTAATAGTATTTTGTATTTCTATATTTTTGGAAGCTTTGACCCTGCAACAATTTTCTGCTAAATAACATAGTGTAGTGGATTTTATAGTAGCTGTGTGACAAGGGTAACTGAATTCATTTCTCAAAGACTCATTTCCTCATCTTTAAATAGGGTGCATATCTCATAGGGTTGCTGAGATAAATGTGATCCTTCATGGAAAGCACTTAGCACAGTGTCTGACACATAGCTACCATCTTATGAGCATCTACTGCTAAAATTGAGTTTTACTATGTGTGTGTAATATCTGTGCTAATATATGTTAATAATATGCATTTCTACTGTGTATTCTTGTAAGGAAGGGACAGTTCTCATAAATTCTCTGTTGCAAAAGAACAGCAGATACTTTTGCTTAAACTTCCTCTTCTTCTCTCATCCTCTTATAATAAAATGTTAGGAATTTGTTCAACATTTTTCTTTAAAGTGATCTTAAAAATATTGATTATTGAGATAATCAGTTGATGTTAAAATGAAGCCAGTCTCTCTTCTACTTGCTTATGATAGATAGCAGCTGGAGTCTATGAAGATCACGGTGATCTGGTGCACAAAGCAAACAGTGCCATAATGTGCTTACCGCACCAAAATCAATGCCATATATTTTTTATTGGTTTATAAAACTTATAACCAAGTAATATAGCAAATTGCATCATAATTAAAGTCACAAGAAATGTTAAGAAAATATTTATAATAATGTGACAAGATATTATATTTCTGGTATGCAAAGAACTTGTATATATTTTGAAGAAAAGGACAAAGTACCAAAAGGAAAAATGACTATGAGGTATGAATAGACACCTCATAGAAGAAGGAAAGCAACTGGCTTATAAATGTGTAAAAATACATTAAATTAACTAGCCATAAAAGACTAAAATGACTAATTTTCATTTGATAGCATTTTATTTTTCAGATTGGCAGAAATAAAAAATCTTTACAATGTTGAGTATATGGACACTTCCAAATATTGCTGATTTGAGCATCAATTGGTACAACTTTTTTGGTGGAAAATGTAGGCAAATGATTAATCTGTTAAAATCAAAATATACTTACTGTTTGCCACAGCAACCCACTTTGGGAAACTTCTGCAATTGATATAAAAGTATTAATATGTTAGGCTATATTAATATTTATAAGGATGTTTATTACAGCAGTGTTTGTAAAGCAAAAAGACCAGAAACAAACTAAATTTACCTTTATGGACTAGTTGAATATATTTATGGTTCCTTTATTATATGGAAAGTGATAATTTAAAAGTGAGTTAGAGCTACAAATAGTAAAATGAAAGGATGTACATTATTCATTGTTAGGCAGAAAAGCAAGTTAACGAGCAGTGAGTATTGCATAATACTAGTTTAAAAACAAAAAAAGCCAAAGAAAAAAGTCATGATATTTGTCTGAATTAAGGTTGTTCATGGATTTGCTTGTCTCAGAGGAATGAAATTTTGAGGGGAGGAAAATTTATTAGCTTTTTTTTGTGCTGTACAGTTTGATAGAGTAAAATAAGCATGTGTTTTGTAATAAATCCAATAAAGCCAAAAACAATCAGGAAAAGAAAAATTTAGGGTGAAGGAAAAGCAGAGAGCAGTTTTTCTCTTGGACACGTTTTCCTTGCATAAATTTTGTGTACTATCATTTGTTGTACATTTGGTCTTGTGAGTGCTCCTTATTCACATAGTCACAGAATCTCACTCTCTAAAATGGCTTGGTTTCCCTCTGAATGGGATGGCCATTAAAAAATTTTTTTGAAGTAAAATAAAATGCCTTTGTAATTGTGCCTGTGGAATATTTCTCATAGCTAGTTCAGGTTTTTGGTGATGTATACTGTCCTACTGTTTAGAAATTACATTTGGAACGGAGCTGGAGCATATCATTTTTGTTCAGATTGTTGGTAGCACAAACATGTTTTTATAGAGTAGAATTAAGGATGCTTTTTTTCCCCATTCTATGTTTTATGCCCAAAATTAAGTAGGCTTGTCCTCATCCCTTTTAATTTCAGGTAAGTAAATTCCTTGCATCATCGACTCCTCCCATTTTAAATTATTGCAAAGGTGAACGAATTCCTTGTTTCATTCACTCCTCCCATTTCAAATAATTACTTTGCCTGTAAAGTTTAAATGTTTTAAAATAATGGTTTTTTTTTTAATTACAAAAGCAAAGGTTGTTTATTACTGAAAAATCAAAGTCATGTTCAAGTAAATACCAAACAAAACCAACTTCTCTACTTTTAAAACAACAACAAAAATGCTATTAAATTAAATTTGGCCTAAAGCTGTCTCTGCATATAGTAAGCTGCAACCCAACTTAGCATGTAAACAAACTGCAACCAAACAGTATATATTCTTGTAACAAATAGCTAAGTCTCAGATAATCACAGCAGGTGAGTCTCAGCCAATCACAGGCTGATACCTGATCAGACCACGTCCATAGAAGGCAAATGCCTGATGGCATCCTGCCTAAATAAGACAGATGTTGAGCTGTAACCAATGAAACTGTTTGTGTGTTATTTCCTTTTTCTGTCTATAAATACTGACTGCTCATGTTGCTGGTAGCTCACTCAACCTTTTCTGGTTCTGAGGGCTGCCTGTCTTATAAATTGATTTTTGCTCTAATAAATTTTACAAAATTTAATTTGATTGAAGTTTTTCTTTTAACAATGCAGATCTCACCAATTTAATGTCAATCTCTCAGTCTCTTGGTAACTTTCAAACTTTTCATTACAAATAGTTTTCATGAATAGTAATGAAGTTCAAGGGATTTCAGAGTCAGACTAATCTGAACTTTCATTACCTGATTTTGTTGATTTGTGTCTCAGTTTCTTTTCTGGAAAATAGGCATAATAAATATTATTAACTTCCCACAGGATTGTTGCAAGTACTAAACTGTAAAGCTCAGTGCTTGGTTCGTAGTAAGTTCTTCTTACTGTTAGGCTTAAAGATTTTACATAGGCTTATTATATATTGCTTAAATCATCCATGTTCAATACAGGGATGAACCTTTTTAATAACATAGCACACTAGACTCAGAGACAGGCTGCTCCCAGCTGAATTTGATGCTGTGGAGCGGTGGTTACACTAGACTCTGCCATTGCCCTGAAAACTGAGGGAATTAATAACTCCTCACTCCCAGAACCCTTGCCAGGCGTAAGTTACCACAAGTAGAACACACATAAATGGTGTGGATAGTTTTGACAGTTTTATGCCCCCTTTATTTTTTCAGTACTGTTACTTCTTCCTTTTGATAGGTTATACCAATTTCATCTCACTGTGTAGAAGAGAGCCCAGTTTCTAAACTTGTCACAGCATGGTATTTTTTTTTTTTTTTTGAGATGGAGTTTCGCTCTTGTTGCCCAGGCTGGAGTGCAATGGCACAATCTCGGCTCACTGCAACCTCTGCCTCCCGGGTTCAAGCAATTCTCCTACCTCAGCCTCTCGAGTAACTGGGATTACGGGTGTGTGCCACTATGCCCAGCTAGGTATTTTTTCTTTACCTTTGCCACGGTGATTGGTGAAAAGTAACCTCACATTGCTTTATGTTGTGATTATAAACTTTTGGTCAATATAAAAGTAAACTGTGGAATACTGGCTTAATAAAAAAAATCCTCAAGAGATAAAGTGAGGAGGAACTGATACCTGATAATCTTATAAATCACTGATTGGATAAGTAGCAATTTCTGCGTATCTGTTCTTTGTATATTTCTTAGGAGCCGGGCTACTCTTTTTTCATAGCTGCGCTTTGTGATTCTGGTGACAATTGTGTAATCTGTTACTAAATGAAGATTGAATATGGAAATCTTAACTTTCAACTTTTTCCTTTTTAACATTGATGAAGGCTGGGCACAGTGGTTCATGCCTGTAATCCCACCACTTTGGGAGGCCATGGCCGGAGGATCCCTTGAGCCCAGAAGTTTAAGACCAGCCTGGGCAACATGGCAAGACCTTGTCTCTACTAAAAGCAAAAAAAGTTAGCCGGGCATGGTGACATGCACCTGTAGTTCTAGCTATTGAAGAGGCAGAAGTGGGAGGATCACTTGCACCCAGGAGGCGGAGGTTGCAGTGAGCTGTGAATGTGCCACTGCACTTCAGCCTTGTTGACAAAATTTTTTTCTCAAATTGCCTAATAAAATGGCCTAAAAATTAAAAAAAAAATTGAGTGTGAGATTGTAAGAGAAAATAGAGAACAATCCATGACTTAAGTGTGTTCACTTTTTGTGTTGTACAGTTCTATGAATTTTGACAAATGTATGATGCTTATATTCTTTGTTACAGCGTTATGCTGAATAGTTTCACTGCCCTAAAAATCTCCTGTCCCCCACTTATTTATCCCTCCATTCTGTCCGTGAATCCCTGGAAACCATGTTTCCCAGACTTGTTTCAAACTCTAGGGGCTCAAGCAATCAGCCTCAGCTTCTTGAGTAGCTTGTAGGTATTCTTTAGCAAGTTGAGTAAGTTCTCCTCTATTCTTAGTCTTCTGAGATTTTTATTATGATTAAGCATTGGATTTGGTCAAATGCTTTTTCTCTATCTATTGATATCTTTCTTCTTTCGCCTATTGATGTGATGAATCTCATTAATTTATTCTCACATGTTGAATCAGTCTTGCATACCTGGAATAAATCAATATGCATGATTATTTTTATACACTACTGGATTTGATGTGTTAATATTTTGTGGAGGATTCTTACATTGATGTTTATGAAAGATAGTGGTTTGTGGTTTTTCTTTCTTGTAATGTTTTTGTCTGGTTTTGGTATTAGGGTAATGCTGACCTAATAGAATGAGCTATGAAGTTTTTCCTCTGCTTCTGTTTCCTGGAAAAGATCGTAGAAAACTATTAGTATTTTCTTCTCAAATGTTTGGTAGAAGTCATCAGTGAACCCATCTGGAAATGATGCTTTCCATTTATGAAGGTTATTAATTATTGATTCAATATCTTTAACAGATAAAGATTATTCAATACCCCTTCCTCCTTATGTGAGCTACAGTAGACTTCAAAATGTCTTTATAGGAAGTGATCCACTTCATCTAGGTTATAAAATTTATAGGCATACAGTTATTTATAATATTCTGTTATTATCCTTTTAATGTCCATGTGTCCATGAGATCAATATTGGTGGCCCCTTTTTTATTTATGATATGAGTAATTTGTGTCTTGTCTGTTGTTTTTCTGGGTTAGCCTGGCTAGAGCTTTATTAATTCTCTTGATCTTTGTTTGCTTTTTTTCTTTTTTATATTCTCTATTAATTTCCCATTTTCAATTTTATTGGTTGCTGTTGTAATTTTTTTCTTTTTTTTGAGATGGAGTCTTGCTCTGTTGCCCAGACTGCACTGCCTCCAGGTTCAAGCAGTTCTCCTGCCTCAGTCTCCTGAGTAGCTGGGATTACAAGTGTATACCACCACGCCCAGCTAATTTTTGTATTTTTAGTAGAGATGGGGTTTCACCATGTTGGTCAGGCTGGTCTTGAGCTCCTGACCTCAGGTAATACACCTGCCTGGGCCTCCCAAAGTGCTGGGATTACAGGCATGAGCCACTGCACCCAGCCTGCTGCGATTTTTATTATTTCTTCTCTTCTGCTTGCTTTAGACTTATATTACTCTTATTTCTGTAGTTTCTTAGATTATTGGTTTTAGATCTTTATCTTTTTTCTAATATATTTCTTCAATGCTATAAATTTCCCTCTAAGCACTGGTTTTGCTGCAGTCCATAGGTTTTAATAAGTTGCATCTTTATTTTCATTTAGTTTAAATTATTTTTAATTTCTCTTGAGATTTATTCTTTGACTCATGTGTCATTTAGAAGTACATTGTTTAATGTCCAATTATGTTGAGATTTTTTTGGGTTATCTTTCTAGTACTTGTTTATAGTTTAATTCCATTGTGGTGTGAGAGCATATTTTGTATGATTTCTATTGTTTAAATTTGTTAAGATACGTTTTGTGGCCCAGAAAGTGGTCTGTCTTGGGGAATGTTCCATATGAGCTTGAGAAGAATGTGTATTCTGCTGTTGTTAAATGAAGTATTCCATGAATGTCAACTAGATGCAGTTGCTTAATGGTGCTTTTTGATTCAAATATGTCCTTACTGAATTTCTGCCTGCTAGATCTATCAGTTACTGATAAAAAGGTGTTGAAGTCTCCACTGTAGTTGTGGATTTATTTGTTTCTCCTTGTAGTTTTTTTAGTTTTTGCCTTACATATCTTGATGTTGTGTTTTTAGACCTATACACATTAATAGTTATGTCTTCCTAGAATACGGATCTTTTTATCTTATATAATGCTCCTCTTTATCCCTGATATTTTTCCTTGCTCTGAAATCAGCATTTTAAGAAATTAATATAGCTACTCAGCTTTTATTTGATTAATGTTAGCACGGTATATCTTATCCTTTCTTTTACTTTTATTTGTTTCTTTATATTTAAGGTGGATTTCTTATAGACAAGATATAGTTACGTGTTCTTTATTTAATTCATTCTAACCATCTCTGTCTTTTAATTTGCACATTTAAAGCTTCATGTTTAAAGTATTTATATAGCTGTGTTAATATCTACCATATTTTTCACTGTTTTGTATTTGCTGCCCTTATTCTCTGTTTCTTCTCTGGTATTGAGCACTTTATATGATTCTATTTTCTCTCTAAGCATATAAATAGTATTCTTTAAAACATATTTTTGTGGTTTCCCTAGAGCTTGCATTAACAACCAATCCAAGTTTACTTTCAAATAATACTTATACCATACCAGTATGTGAATAATACAAGTGCCTTATAACAGAAGCTATTAACTTCCTCCCGTCCATCCCTTATAATATTGCTGTCATTCATTTGACTTATCCTGAAGAATGTCTAAATTATTGGTAAATTGACAGATCCAGAAGGATAAGCTATAATCACTGAATTACAAGCTATATCACCAAACAAACTATAATTACTGAGTACCTTGTTACTATTATTGTTATTTTAGAGATCGGGGGGCGGGTCTCGCTATGTTGCCCAGGCTGGCCTTGAATTCCTAGGCTCAGGCAATCCTCCCACCTCGGCTTCCTGAATAGCTGGAACTATAGGCATATCCCACGGTGCTTGGCTTACTGTTATTGCATGGCAGGTCTTCTGGTGACATATTCCCCCAATTTTTGTCTGGAAAAGTCTTTATTTCTCTTCGCTTTTAAAGATTAACTTTCTTGTAAGTGAAACTATAGGTTGATGGGTTTATTGTTTCAACACTTTAAATACTTCATGCCACTATCTTGCTTGTGTGCATGGTTTCTGACGAGAAATTTAATGTAGTTATTATCCATGTTCCTTTTTTAGGTAAGCTGTTTATTTCCTCTGGCATCTTCCAAAATTTTTCTGTTTACCTTTGATTTTCTGCAATTTAAACATGATATGTCTAGATGAAAATGTTTTGGTATTTTTTCTGCTGGCATCCCCCAAACTTCCTGAATCTGTAGTTTGGTGCCGGTCATTAAATTTGGAAAAATTTTGGCCATTATCTCTTCAAATATTTCTTCTGTCCTTTTCTGTCTTTCTTCTCCTGGTATTACCATTATATATTTATTACACTTATTGTAATAGTCTCACACTTTTTGAATATTCGATTTCTTTTTAAAAAAATATTTTGGAGAGAGATCCAAGATGGCCGATTAACAACAGCTCAGGATTGTAGCTCCCAGTGAAAGCGCGGAGAGCGAGTGGACGCCGCACTTTCAGATGAATTTTTGTTGCCCACAGACTAGGAGATTCCCGGCGGAGGAGCCACACGGGTCGCCAGCGCGACTTTTTGGCTGGCGCGGCTATTTTGCCGGCGCCCCAGCACGGCGCTTCTCAGCGCGGAGTATACGGGACGACTCCGGCTCGGCTGGTCCCGTCCCCACAAGGAGAACAGCAATTGGAAGCGCTGAGGACTGAGAGTTTCACAGTAAGCACAGCT
>CAUYLG010038945.1:0-16957 GCA_963573385.1 Cacajao melanocephalus
CCTCCCAAGACTAAACCAGGAAGAAGTTGAATCCCTCAAAGACCAACAATAAGTTCTGAAATTGAGGCAGCAATAAACAGCCTATCAACCAAAAAAAGCCCAGGACCAGTCAATTTCACAGCTGAATTCTACCAGAGGTACAAGTAGGAGCTGGTACCATTCCTTCTGAAACTATTCCAAACAATACAGAAAGAGGGAATTCCCCCTAACTCATTTTATGAGGACAACATCAACCCAATACCAAAATGTGGCAGAGACACAACTAAAAAAGAAAATTTCAGGCCAAGATCCATGATGAGCATCAGTGCAAAAATCCTCAATAAAATATGGGCAATCCGAATCCAACAACACATCAAAAAGCTTATCCATCATGATCAAGTCAGCTTCATCCCTGGGATGCAAGGCTTGTTCAACATACACAAATCTATAATTGTAATTCACCACATAAACAGAACCAAAAACAAAAACCACATGATTATCTCAATAGATACAGACATGCCTTTAACAAAATTCAATAGTCCTTTATGCTAAAAACTCTCAATAAACTAGGTATTGATGAAACATATCTCAAAATAATGTAAGCTATTTATAACAAACCCACAGCCAATATCATACTGAATGGGCAAAAACTGGAAGCATTGACTTTGAAAACTGGCACAAGAAAAGGATGCCCTCTTTCATCACTCCTATTCAACATAGTATTGGATGTTCTGCCTAGGGTAATCAGGCAAGTAAAAGAAATAAAGGGTATTCAATTAGGAAAAGAGGAAATCAAATTGTCTCTATTTGCAGATGACATGATTGTATATTTTGAAGACCTCATCATCTCAACCCAAAATCTCCTTAAGCTAATAAGCAAATTCAGCAAAGTCTCAGGACAAAATCAGTATGCAGAAAATTAGAAACATTTCTATAAACCAATAACAGACAAATAGAGAGCCAAATCATAAGTGAACTCCCATTTGCAATTGCTACAAAAAATATAAAATACCTAGAAATACAACTAAGAAGGGATGTGAAGGACTTCTTCAAGGAGAACTACAAAACACTGCTCAGGGAAATAAGAGAGGTCACAAACAGAGGGAGAAACATTCCATGCTCATGGTTGGGAAGAATTAATATTGTGAAAATGGCCATACTGCCCAAAGTAATTTATAGATTCAATGCTATCCCCATAAGCCTACCATTAACTTTCATCACAGAATAGGAAAAAACTACCTTAAATTCCATATGACCAGAAAAGGGCCCACATAGCCAAGAAAATCCTGAACAAAAAAACAAAACAAAAACAAAAACAGAGCTGGAGGCATCACGTTACCTGACTTCAAACTGTACTTCAAGGCTACAGTAATCAAAACAACATTGTGCTGGTACCAAAACAGAGATATAGATCAATGGAATAGAACAGAGGCCTCAGAAATAATGCCACACATCTACAACCATCTGAACTTTGACAAACTTGACAAAAACAAGCAACGGGGAAAGGACTATAATAAATAAATGGTGCTGGGAAAACTGGGTAGCTGTAGGCAAAAAACTGAAATGTGATTCCTTCCTTACACCTTATATAAAACTTAAGTCAAGTTGGATTAATTATCTAAACGTAAGACCTAAAACCATAAAAACCCTAGAACAAAGCCTAGGCAATACCATTCAGGATATAGGCATGGGTAAAGACTTCATGACTAAAACACCAAAAGCAATGGCAACAAACGCCAAAATAGACAAATGACATCTAATTAAACTTAAGAGCTTTCGAACAGCAAAAGAAACTATCATCAGAGTTAACAGGCAATATACAAAATGGAAGAAAATTTTTGCAATCTACCCATCTGACAAAGAACTAGTAGCCAGAATATAAAAAGAACTTAAGCAAACTTAGAAGAAGAAAACAACCACATCAAAAAGTTGGCAAATGATATGAAGAGACACTTCTGAAAGGACACATTTATCAGCCAACAAACATATGGAAAAAAAAAAGTTCATCATCACTGATCATTAAAGAAATGCAAATCAAAACCTCAATGAGATATCATCTCGTACCAGTTATAATGGTGATCATTAAAAATCAGGAGACAACATGCTGGAGAGGATGTGGAGAAACAGGAATGCTTTTACAGTGTTGGTGGGAGTGTAAATTAGTTCAACCATTGTGGAAGACAGTGTGGCAATTCCTCAAAGATCTAGTACCAGAAATACCATTTGACCCAGTAATATCATTACTGTGCATATACCCAAAGGATTATAACTCATTCCATTATAAAGACACATGCACATGTGTGTTTGTTGCGGCACTGTTCACAATAGTAAAGACTTGAAATCAACTCAAACGCCCATTATTGATAGACTGGATAAAGAAAATGTGACACATATACACCATGGAATACTATGCAGCCATAAAAAAGATGAGTTCATGTCCTTTGCAGGGACATGGGTGAAGCTGGAAACTATTATTCTCAGCAAAGTAACACAAGAACAGAAAAGCAAACATTGCACATTCTCTCTCATAAAGGAGGGTTGAACAATGAAAACACTTGGACACAGGGAAGGGAACAACACACACTGGGACTTGTTGGGGGGTGGGGTGCTAGGGGAGGGACACCATCAGGAGAAATACCTAATGTAGATGACTGGGTGATGGATGCAGCAAACCACCATAGCACTTGTGTAACTATGTAACAAACCTGCAGGTTCTGCACATCTACCCCAGAACTTAAAGTATAATAAAAAAATGTATGATATATTCATAATTTTACATACAATACAAATATACAATAAATTATATTAAGTATATATGAGTATTATATCATGTGATTATACACATATGCAAAATAGACAATTTTAATATACTTTTATATAATGTAACTATCTCCACTAATTTATTAAGCAGAGGTTAAAAAATATATAATAAACATAAGCTATGATCTGAATGTTTGTGTTGCTCCAAAATTCTTGTGTTTAAACCTGACCTCTAAAGCAACGTTATTAAGAGGTGATGCTTTAAGAGCTGATTTGGTAATGAGTGCAATATACTTATTAATGGAATTAGTGGCCTTATAAGAGAGGCCTGAGGGAGGTTATTCTCCTCTTCCACCAGGTAAGGGCACATAGAAGGCACCATCCATGAAGTACGGACCCTCACCAGACATAGGATCTGCTAGGTCCTTTATCTTGCAGTTCCCAGCCTCCAGAACTGTGAGCAATACATTTATGTTGTGTGTGTGTGCCTGTGTGTGTGTGTGTGTGTGTGTGTAGTGTGTGTGTATATATATTATCCAATCTTCAGTAATTTTTAATAGCAGCCAGAACAGACTAAGACAACATATAGTAAATAGCTAAAAACAAACTTACTTAAATGAAACTGTCCTTTGCCATGTTTATTTAAATTACTGCTAAAGAAATAAATACATCAAATTGATCAATAGAAGTTAATTATCTTACTAGAGAAAAGTTAGAGTCTCAGGTCCTCTTTAGGAATAAATGCTATTGTTTTAATTTATTCTTGTGATCTATTTTTCAAAGTGTGTAGGTATTATGAATGATGTGAAATTGCACCAAGACAATAAAAGCATGGAATAAATAGTTCAAAGAAGCATCTGTACTGATATAATCACAAAACTGAAGGTCATTAAAAAAATATTGCCATGTCATCCAAAGTTAACCATTGCTTGTAACAGTCAGAATACCTCACGGTCACATATGCAGGCAATACCTGAAAAGTAAATTTAAAAATTATTTCTGTTGGTCCCCTCTAAGTTCAATATTTTTCCTGGGACACTTTCAAGATTTGAAAAAACAATGATTGAGAAAGAAGCACCACAAACTTGCCTTGGGCTCCTCGAGCACACAAAATTACCATAACTATTTTCACTTTTTTTTTTAACCACTCATTTCAAGAAAAGAACAAATAGGCAAAATTTCCATCAGTCAAAAGATTTATTCAGCTGTATAAAAACATCCTCTCTTCATGCCTCCACTCAAGCTCAAACTTAAAGCGTAAACATATTTTATTTTACTTTCTATATTTTATTCCACCACAATTACTTTCCAAAAAACAAGCCGTTGCATATTTGTCCCAGAGTAGAATAAGTTTAGTTATGTTTTTAAGATGTTAAAAATTATCTAGTATATTTCACTACTTATAAAAATGTAAAATACATTATTTCTGTGATGAAATTTCTGTGTTTGAAATGTGTCACTAATTCTGACAGTGAAAGCCACAATACTCTTGAGTTAGGGTATGTGGTCCGGGGAGTAATTATGTCCTCAAGATACAATAACCTTGGGCTTGGGACTATACAGTCAACACAATAAGCCCCAGTATTTGCAATGTAGTCAAGCTCATTCAGGCAAAGCTATCTCTCATAGAGAATTTTCCCTGTAAAGAGCATGTACATTTTAATTTTACCTGTGCTCAGACCGACCCTTTGCTAGTTATAAGAGTAAAAAACACACCCTTAGGTGGAGATTTAAGATGCTAACGAGACATGTGCTATATGAACAAGCATGTACAGTTACTGCACATGTGTGCCCAAGGCACAACCCAGAACTTCCCTTCTATAACACCTCTCCTCACCCCCTTCTAAACGATCATGTAAGACTCACATAAAGGGAGTCTCCCTAGTGCTAGTTTTTCTGTCTCATCCTTATGAAGAGCCCACACTAAATTCTCTCTCTCTCAGGGTGCACTGTCTATTCTATTCTTAACTTTCAAAATATTATTTTCCCTCTGCAACAAATTGCCCTATGCTGCATCTCCTTTGCTGTGTATCTGTTGTTTAAATTTTGTAAACTAAGAAGCCAAGAACCAAGGTCTTGCAACAGCTGTCAACCCTCTGAGATACTGATATTCCTGATTGTGAGACCCACAAAATGTCTCTGAAATTGAAATAAAAAATATTCATATAATTCCTGGTAGCTACATGATATGGTTTGGCTCTGTGTCCCCACCCAAATCTCATGTTTTAGCTCCCATAACTCCTACGTTGTGTGGGAAGGTCTCAGTGGTAGATGATTGAATCATGGCGGTGGGTCTTTCCCATGCTGTTCTTATGATAGTTAATGGATCTCAATAGATCTGTTGGTTTTAAAAAATGAGGGTTTCACTGCACAAGCTCTCTTTTTGCCTGTTGTCATCCACCTAAGATGTGACTTGCTTCTCCTTGCCTTCCACAATGATTAGGATGCCTCCCCAGCTGTGTGAAACTGTAAGTCCAATTAAACCTCTTTCTTTAATAAATTGCCCAGTTTTGGGTATTTCTTTATCACTATCATGAAAACAGACTACATAATGTGGTACAGGTATCCACAAATGTAGAGGAAAGTAGATTTTTCCTAATTTCTATAAATTAATTGCATAAGCATAATAAAATTTGCCACCATTGTTAATAGCCAAAATTTAAGCATATGACTATAAATGCTATTATATAATATTTTTTAGAAAGTAAATGTACAACTTACTATTTTGTTTTGTGTCCTCCAATTCCATACGTAGTTGCAAATGACAGGATTTTTTTTTTATGGCTGAATAATATCTCATTATGTATATATACTTGATTGAATTTTCTTTTTCTGTGCAAATTTATGCATTTTGTAGATGATACTTTAGCAAACATGTTTTCATCCTGAATAAAATTTAAATGTCAAAATGTATCTCCTAAAATATGTGTATGTTTATTTCTTTAAAAAAAATTATACTTAAGTGTTCCATTTGACTTGATTATATAATATGTCACTTTCTAGATTCAAAAATTTAGTATTCATAGTTTAAATTTTTTTGATTTCTAGTTCCTGATACATTTCCAAACCTGTCCAAGGACTTATTTAACCACCAAAGATTATGCTTTTTTTGTGTGTGTGATTATGCTTTTGTGTGAGTGAGAGACTAGCAGATATTTCCATGTAACACTAGAAATCATTATGAATTTTGATGTTAGTGTATTACTAATAAGTATTACAAAGTAATTATGAAATGTTATTTTGTATTGGCTTTCATTATAATTATCTAATAAATATCTTCTAAAGTTTGTGATATAAATTTGGAAATAAAAAATTATATTTTATTTTTCACACACATTTCTAACAATCAATTTGTCATTCTTTTAATTTGAATTAGTTTGGACCAAAAGTAAAAATTTCATTTTCCTTATCCACCTTCAGTTCTCTGAGTATGCACTTCTGGGTTAAAATCAAAACTGGATTAAAATCACAGATATCATAAGAGGCAGACCCTTGAGCCATTTCTTGCTGTTCTTAAATCTATGCTTTATTGTCTAACACTTCCTGGATGGAGAATAATGTGTTTTTTATTTCTTCATTGCCATTTTTTGGATTGCCTTAGGTAGAGCACCAACAAATTGACACTTGTAAGTTAGGGAAGGTCTCATGAAAGCGAAAAGTAAAATGGAGTTCTTTGGAGCATCTTTTTTCTCCTCAATCTTCTCCTTCTTTTGCTAAATGGAAGTACTGGCAGTCACACCTGTTTATGTTAGTGTTAGCGTTTTATAAAGACTATATCCAGCATAGTACTAATCATTTTTATGGTGATATTTTAGATTAAATTAAAATTTTCTGTAATTTTTGAATTACATTTTACCTGCATATCTATTTTTCATTGATTATTTTTATACTATGTTATATACAACTATCGAATATGGGGGCATTGACTGTAAATTTCTGTGTGACAGCCTGAGTATTAAAATATCAAGTCGGGTGAAACTTTGTTGAACACTAGTTATATATTAATATAAGTTATTTCAGTGGTAAGCATGTCATAGTTCCTTCCCAGTGAAACGTAACATATATTTTAGAAGGTATAAAAGCAAGTTAGTGGGCAATTACTCAAAGTGTAAGTTCCTGGGAAGTAGAAATCATATAGGAGAGTCATGTAATAGTGTCCTCTTGACTTACGTATGGAAGGGAGCCAGTCAGCAGAGAACTAAAGGGATTCACGAAATAAATTACAGATAAACTGAGCCATTAAGATAAAAAGTTAGCCAGTCAAGAAGGTGAAGGCTAGAAAACAGTACATTCAAGCTTTCAGTGGCTAGGGAAAGACTACCACCATTATGAAAGACATTTTAGTGGGGACATATGGAGAAACAATTACAAGAAAAGAGGGTAAACAGGCAAGCAAGAATGAAGCATAAATTATTTTGGAAGTCATGTAAATAAAGTTTGAATTTTATTATCAGATCACTAGTTTACAGTCCTTTTCTTATTTAGGAAAAAACAGTGAATGATGCTAATTGTTAAGGGAGATTAGGTTTTGAATATTCTAAGTCATTCTAGGAAGAAATTGCACACATAGCAGTTGTGTTGTTTTCAGATAAACATAAATAACTGGTATTTATTAAAAAATTATTAGGTTATATTAATAACATATTGTTAGGGAATTTGGTAAAAATACTTAGATTTTAGAAGAAAATCTTTATGAATTAAATAGTTTCTAGCAAAAAAAAAAAAAAAGAAAGAAAGAAAGAAAAGACATACAGAAGTTCCTTGAGACCTAAATAAATCTCTGGAAGTAGTGTCAAGGAAAAGAAGAGCTAGCAAGGCCCTAATCACTGGGGAGTACCTACCCTGACATCGATGGTTGCTGCTTTTAGGTAGAGAACATTAAGTGGTCAGTTATTTAAAAAGGGAGTATGGTAAATTAGAATATTGTCTGCATGGACTCACTAGTAAACTGCCAGGGCTCAAACCCTGCTTTTGCAAATGACTGTGTATATGACCTAAAATATTTCAATTCTCAGTATCCTTTTCTATAGAGTAGAAATAATAATAGCATGTATTTTATCAAAGGATTATTGTGAGAAGTTAGTTAGCATCTGTAAGACAATATGTGGAGTACAGAGATCACAGGTTCTGCTTCAATTTTAGCTGCTACTGTTATTTCTGAATCTGGAGGTGGAGTAGGGTAGAATAGGTGGATTTACCTAGGAATTTTTATTTATCATATGTCATCTGTAGCTGAGAAATTTAAGTTTAAATTTCTTGAATAGATGTACATTAAATGCTTCTGAGATGAGCAATTGGATATATAAATAAGGTCACCATATACATTATTACAAAAACAGGAAACTTTTGAGATTGTAAATGGATGTTATTAATAATTATGGCTAAAAGATAGGTGACACCGTGATTATCTTCAGTCATCAGAGAACTTGTGCTCTGAGTACCAGGTTTGACGTTACAATGTGTGCTCTCAGAAATATAAATTATTTGATCATATATTTTTAAGTAAACTTGCATTTGGAGTTTTCAACAAGGATAGTAATGTTTGATATCATTTATGTAGGTCTTTAATGCTTTAAAACCTATTACATGTTTCATTCCCCACCATACACACATCAAGCAGGTCATATTTTTAATTATCACTGTTTCACAGGTGAGGAAAATGATATGTGGTAAATATAAACATATTACTTGAAGGCAAAGTTCACTCAGCTAATTAAGATTAAAGTGCAGGCATTTTGGTGTCATACCAACATTCTTAAATAATACACTATAAGCTCTTGCAGAATCTTATCAGACGGGTGACATAATTATATTTCTATTTTAGAGAGTCAACATAGCTCTAATGTTGGAAAAACTTTAGGGGTAAAATACTGATACAGAGAGAGCAGTTACAAAAATGTTGGAGTACATAAAGTCTAGAGGGAATAGAGAGATACTGAACAAATAGCATTCATATGGGTTAAGATTTTGATTAGACATTGGTGAAGAAGCAGAGAGAATTTCTTCTCAGTGTGGCCTCTCAAATCTCTTGGGAAACTATGTGCATAATTATACTCTTTATTCATTTTCAGTCAGCAGGTGTTTTCTCTGTTTCCACAAAACATGAAAACTTTGATTTAGTAAGGTATTGGCCAGATAAGTGAATGTCCTGATTATCATAGTTATTGTAGAAAAAGACATTTTAGAGTAATCAATTTGAAAGTTTTAGATTAAAATGACATGCTAAAATATTATGAAAAAACTAAAATTTTAAAAATAATGTAACAATTGCTTTGCATTTGCTTGATTATATGTTCTTTTACTTACATAGACATTTTAAGGATAAGAGACATGTTTTTATAAGGTCTTACAATAATCATTTTCTTAGTATATTTTAAAACAGGAATGAAAAGTATTTGTTTCAAAAATATTTTCATGATTCCAATTTACTTTATAAGTCACTGATAACAATTTCAAATTTTTAAGGGCACTAACTGGTCCTCTTTTTTTCTTACAGTGATTTAAAGCCTGTTGTTACTTACTGAATTATGTCCTTCCTCAAAATTCATTTGTTAAAGTCCTTACTCCCAGAACTGAAAAATGTGACCCTATTTGAAAATATGTGCAAATGTAATTAGTTAAGTGAAGAGGAGGTCATTGGAATGGGCCTTAATCCTATATGAGTGGTTTTCACGTCATAGGGGGAAATTTGAGGCAAATGCATTCATAGAATGCCACTTGAAGATGAAGGTAGAGATCAGTGCAATGTTCTACAAGCCAAGGAATAATATAGATTGCCAGCAAGCCACCAGACTCAAGGTGAGAGGCACAAAACACATTCTTTCTCATAACCCTCAGAACAAACCAACCCTGCTGACACCTGTTTCTGGTCCCTGGATTACAACTGTGTAACAAAGATCTTTAACTACTATGTTGTTTTCAGATGAAAATAATCTCCACCTTTACCCAGGTTGTCTCTATTAATGACATGAATATCAAGATTTTTAGATTTTAAAATCACAAAATAAGAATTATTTCATCTAATTCTCTATAATTATATAGGCAATTAAATAATAATACTAATAGAAGCAAAAAGGTGTAATCATGTATTGACTGTCATGTTCTAAGCAGATTAGCCTGCATAAGTTCAGAACTACTGTTGCTTAAAATTCTTGTACTGGGGTTTGACCCCATTCTAATTCCAGACCTCACTCCATAAATCACCACATTGACTCTACCCTGCCTTTGTGTGTTAGAGTTTATATGTGCATATGTATGTATATATCCATGAACACACATATGTATATATGCATGTAAAGATGTATGTATTCTTCATTTGAGACCATTTTAGATAACATGGTTAATTTCAAAATTTAGAAACTATTCTTTCTCAGTTTCCCATCAGTGGCTTCAATTATTTCACTATGTGCATTCTTTACTTTTTCATTTATTCCGTTATGACTTCCACCTCCTGATTGCTTCCTGCTTTCTAGTTATCTTATAATTTCAGGTTTATCAAACAGGCATTACAGTCATTTAAATTCTACCTATTCTAGCAATCTTAAATTGCTAAATCCTTAGCTTCCTCCATGACTAATTCATGATTTGTAGTCTATCTTCCATAAACCCCCATTTATCGTGTTCATTCTTTTACAGCAACCAATTTTTTACTGTCATAAAATACAGGTTCACTGGATCTATTTCAGATACAAGTATTTTATTCACAAAAGTATACTAAGTATTTTATCTCTTGCTTACTTTAAAAAATTTACACTTTCTTGCTTATTTAAAAAAATTTGCACGGTTTTAAAGTAAAATATATAGCAGAAATCGATCAATAACACAGAACCTAACAATTACATGAAATATAAAGGGATAGGTCTAGAATCTCATATTTGGTTTTTTAAATGAGTTATATATATATATGCTACTGGATAACAGTTTATGCTTTTCCTTTATTGAACCATATCTGGGGTACCAGATTCAGTAACTTTTACCACAGTTATAGAAATTTCAACAAGAAAATCTAATTTTAATACAGCAATGAAAATGAGTAAACTCTTGAAATGCTCAATAACCATGGTGACTGTTTCAAACATAATTTTCAGCTAAGCAAGCCAGAATTGGCTTATGAATATTAAATAGATTATTTATGAATATTAAATAAATGTAACTATAAAATGTATATAATAATATATTTTATAAAATATAGACATTTTTCATAGTTACATTTATTTAATATTCATATGCAGTTTAAACTAACCTGGGTTTTTAAAAGTTAGGTTAGTTCTTATCTTTGGGAGCATAGCAGATGGAAGTGGGTATAGGTGCTCTTCAACTTCGTAAAATAGTATTAAGCTGTATTCTTATGTCTTGTATACTTTAAGAATGCAATAATTAAATTAAAAGTGGATAAAAACAGGAAAGGTTTATGTATTACAAAATGTTAGTGTTTGGTAAGTTTAAGTATCAGCATATTTCCTACAACTTTTTATATACTTAATATTACACAGTAAAATACTTAATAGAATCATATAACATTAGCTTCATTTTGTCTTATGCTTCATTTGCCAATATAATATAAAGGTAGATGGAGAGAATATGTAACATAGGATTGAATGATCAGTTGGCCATTATGGTAATTTGCATAGGAAATGATTCCTAATCTCCTGGCTGAATATCACTAGACAAAGTCCAGCCAGAAGTATAGGCTTGTACTCTTACTGAGTGTTTAGGTTACAGGAACTGCAGCTGCCTCTCTCATCCCTCTCCTCCTGGGATTGAGAGGATGAGTTCTGGGTGATTTGAGAATGCAGCATTGTGCCCTTATCGTCCGGCTGAGAAACTGATTATTGTCTCATCATCCTGAACTCTCTTCTATTCTGTCATTGCATCTGCTCTTTCCCCTCTGTAGTCAACAACAGTCATTGCTGCTATCAGCACCACAGCTCCTGTATATTTTTTTCTTCCTATCTTGTTCATTATTAGCACCTTTCCTCTTGCTTTATACAAAAAGTCACTTCTCTTCTTCTTCTACCCAGTTCTCTTCCTCTTGTTTTTTCTCTGTCTTTCTTTCCCACTGGTATTTTGTTTCTTGGCTTTGGTGTGATACCATTCATCTAAGACTGTTCTAAGTTAAATGATTAGGTACAATATATAGGGTATATGTTTCATCACAACTAATTATTTTGCCATTTTTTTCTCCCAGAGTTATAGTTAATACGTTAAATTTTCTCTTTCCTTACTTTTTTAAATTGGTTTTTGATTCTAGGTATAAGTTTTTCTTCTCCACCGGAAAACTGAATAAAATTTTAAACATTTTTGTATGTGTGTATGAGTATTTAACTAAAGTTACCAATAGTAGCTCATATTTTAAAACATGTAAAAGATATACAGGAAAATTTAATAATGTCATTGATGAAGTGATGATAATTTAGTTAGGGTGTGTTCTGTGACCTTCAAAGGGAAAAACACTTTCAGAAATATGTTGTAACAATATCAATCTTGAATTGATTTTGAGCCTCAAATGAATCAGCTTCTCCAATCCCGTACAGACATAAAACTAATGCAAACTTTTACATTTATTTTTTAAAGTGTATTTAAGATAGAAACATGTAATTGCCAACTTGAGGGCTTCTTAAAGTATTAGGAATCTCAGAAACACTGCTCAAAACATATTGTGATGTTTTTTCATTATTTCGCTTGGATTTTTTTTCAACCACTTCTTAAGCTCCTTTTCCTACCTACTTCATTGCTTGTTTTGCAATTTAAATGTTTTAAAAGCAATTCAGAGGCCAGTCACGAAGACTCAGTCCTGTAATTCAGCAATTTGGGTCAGAAGTTTGAGACCAGCATGGCCAACATGGTGAAAACCCATCTCTACTAAAAATACAAAAATTAGCTGGGCATGGTGATGCATGCCGGTAATCCCAGCTACTCTGGAAGCTGAGGCACAGGAATTGCTTGAACCTGGGAGGCGGAAGTGGCAATGAGAACAATTCAGATAGTACATAATACAAAAGAACACCAAGAAGAAATAGCTCATGTATGATTTTTGCCTATGACTATTATCATTACTTAAATTGGCAAGCATTAATTTGCTTTTAGTATAAGCTAGGAATACAATAATTTTAAAAACAATTGTACTATGTGAATTTGTATACGGTTAAGGCTAAGCTTTGAAGAGCATTTTTGTAACTTGAGGCATAAATGAAATTAGATGTATCTGGGATATTTATTTTGTTGAATCCTTGCAAGAACTTCAAGATACTAAATGACTGAAAGCATACTTAAATATATCTACATATTTTAGTCTTTGCAAGCAGAGAAGATAAATTGTGTAAAATATGAGTAAACCTAGCAATGCTTTTAATAAAAATATGCTAAGACCTGCAGTGTTCATTGGCCTTGGTGGCCACAAACTATTATCCAGGTAGAAAGAGGCTAATAGTGACAATAGTCATACCATAATACAATAAATGGTCCAATATTTATTTCAAAAAATGATGAAAAAATGAATCCCTGGAAGAAAGCTAACTCTACTCCCTAGGAGAGCCTAGATGACATTTCTAATTATATCAAAGAATAAAAAAGGAACAGATCAGTTCAATAAATCATAAATACAGCACACTAGATCAGGTGCTGTTCTGGGAAAGACTCATGTTTCAGAAATTAAACTCCATAATAAATTCTGAGATATCATAGTCCCATTCTATATAATTGAAACTATATTACAAAAAATTTGTCTAATGATTAGTCACTTGGCACAAAAAATTAACTCACAATATTAATGCATTCATCAATAAAAAATGTAAAAATAATTATGGGTATACTATCTCATGCACAAAAGTCATTTAACTATGTAATAATCTATTAAAAACATAACCAGATTAGTCACAAAATTCTGCTTTGAAAAGAAGTGTTATGATTTTTCATTTGTTTTCTTTCTACTCGTGAAAAGAATCTTCCCTGCTTTACCCTCAAACAATAATTCCTAATAGAGTAATGCTGAGCAATAAGAAAAATTCTAGATTCCAATATTCTTCATTATTAAATTTCTGTTGAGTACATTGTTAATTATCAACCTGGCACAATGTCTAATTGTTGCACTACAAATTTCAATCACTTTCCTCCATTTGTACAGCTCCATTTCTGGGCACTTCCACACCTGCAAACCCTGCTGTGCAGGGAAACTTAGGAAAATCTACGTTCAATTCAGCTATTCTTCCCCTTTGGCCATTGTTTATTGGTTTAAAAGTGAGAAAAAAATGAATTCAAGTGTGGCTGTAAATTTTGTAGGAGATGTTTTGTTATTGGATTAAAAGAATTACACATAACAGAAGGAATAACAGAGTGATAAACTTAAATTGTGATGAAAATTGGAAGCATAAAAAAGTTTATGTCAAAGAAACCTAGATCTGAGGTAAGAATAAGCTCAATTACATGCAGATGATTATGGTGGTAGAAGTAGATATTGGATTCTCAAAATTTTGAACAAAATTTGTCCAGGGGGTAACTGATGATGTAGAAAAAAGGGAAAGCGTAATTGTAAGGACAAGATTTTTAATGCAGAAGCAGAAGCTATGTGTAGAATAAAAACCATGGAGGTAGGTTTCTTAATCAGGAGAGTAATTGTCAATTTGTAGACAGAGATTATGAAAGAAGAGTGACAGTGAGAAAACACAGAACGTTTTCATGCATTTATCTGAAGTTAAAGTTTCAATGTTTTTTTCTAAGAGTGATTTCTTCTAAACTTACTTTTTAATACCTAGCAAGCTTAGATATCTGACTCTGTTAGTTTCATATTTTAGATTGCAAGATTTTTTCATTTTTTTCTTATATACATTATTTACAGCTTATATCGAATAACACTGTATTCATGAATGTTTATGAAAACCCAGGCTGTCCACCTTCATAACATACTATTATTTACAGTTTTTGATGGGTATTCTAAAATGTAAGCTCATTAAAAGAAAGCGTTTTTTTCATCATGTTGCATCTAATCCTTCAAACAAAAAAATCATATGTTATATATATTTTGTTCTTTTGTTCTCAATGATCAAATAAACAATTAAATGATAAAATGTTTATTAAAATTAAATTGTCTATAGCAATACTTAAAATTACATACCTATCTAGATTACTATTTTGACAAAACTCAATACAAAATTGTTTAAGGATGAAATTAATTATTGAAAAGCAGATATAAAAAATTTTTCTGGGATTCATATTGCCAATATAAGTAGACTAAGAAACTTGGCACAATAATTAAGATTCTGCATGGTTACAAAAAAATGATTCTACTCAAGAGAAAGATATAAAGGGCATCCATATTGGTAAAGAGGAAGTAAAACTGTCACTGTTTGCTGACAATATGATCACTTACCTTGATAACCCTAAAGACTCTTCCAGAAACCTCCAGGAACTGATAATATTTCAGCAATGTTTCCAGATAAAAGATTAATGTTCACCAATCAGTAGCTCTTCTATACACTAACAGCAACCAAGTGAGGAATCAAATCAAGAAATCAACCCCTTTTACAATAGCTGCAAAAAAAAAATATACTTAGGAATATACCTAATCAACAAGGCAAAAGACCTCTAAAAGGAAAACTACAAAACACTACTGAAATAAATCATAGATGACACAAATGGAAAAACATTCCATGATTATGAATGGTAGAATCAATATTGTGAAAATGACCATACTACCAAAAGCAGCCTACAAATTCAACACAATCCCTATCAAAATACCACCATAATTCTTCACAGAATAAGAAAAAACAATTTTAAAATTCATATAAAACCAAAAAAAAAAAAAGCCCGTATAGCCAAAAAAAACCTGATATCCTTGAAAGCCTTGGGAGACAATAAGCTATGTCCAGATGACCCCCCTTAACTTCTGGCCTAGAAAACGATGAGAAACAAAATGGATGCTGCTCTAAGCCCTAAGTATGAGGTAACTGGTTACAGTGGCAATAGAAAACTAATATGGTAGCTTTTAGATTTAGATCCAAATATTTGTAAAGAGTTTAAAAATATAGTTTTAATATTCTTCATCTCTGTTTTCTTATCATAAATTTTAAAATTCACAGCCTGAAGGTAGATATCTTTGACCACCTTCAAGCAGCACACCTGATTGTAGTCTTTGAAAAATGGCACAAAGGTATTTTAAATGTGGAAAATATGAATCTAAATAGAATTGATACAAAGCTTTGACAGGATTGTGGAACATTATATATATCAAAATTCTGATCATTTGTTATTTTAGTTTACAGAGTATCTAAGAATATTAATATAGTTGCAGATTGCCTAAGAATATTAATATAGTTGCTCTTGGCTAAACTGCTAAATTGCGGGCTAAAATAACACATATTGTAGAACAAAAACAATATGTATTCTTTTTTTTTTTTTTGAGATGGAGTCTGGCTCTCTCTCTCCCAGGCTGGAGTGCAGTGGCACCATCTTGCTCACTGCAGCTTCTGCCTCCTGGGTTCAAGCAATTCTCCTGCCTCAGCTTCCCAAGCAGCAGGGATTACAGGCAAAACGTGTGTTCTTTTCTTCAAGATTACTTTTTTTTTCCTTTTTGTGTTGTTTTTCCTCCATGTTTTTTCTCAGTACATGTTATTTTCATATTAATTTTCCCAGCTTTGTTTTTCATTTATTGTGTTGGTATTGTATATTTTTGAAAATATACATAAAATTATAAATGTTTAAGTTTATGTATCAATTATATATAATTAAGAATATATAATTGAGACTTAAACATTTATAGTTACATATATAAATATTTAAATGTTTAAATTTTTCCCAGGAAAAGTAGTATAAAAATAAATAATGCATACAGTAGGCCTTTTAAAAAGAATGCTTTTATTGTACAATGATGTCAGGAATAGCACGTCTGCCGGGGACTCTTGGCCAGCAAGAGGGTCCCGATACCTGGAAGACAGAGTGCACGGAAAAAAGGAAAGACAGACAGATGGGGTCCGGAGGACTGAATAGGCAATGCCTAAACAGTGATTTTATTTGTGCATAGGGTCCCAATATATACTTTCAGCTTTCAGCAGCTGACTTTAACCCACATTGTTAATTTTATAGGATAAAGGGGAACAAAAATTTACAACACAGAAGGTCTGGGGTAGAAGATAAAAATACCAGTAAACAAAAGGAGTACTTAATCAGGGGCCATAAAAGTGAACCTGAGAATTACAAAACAAGCAGGTGATTTTCTTATCTATAG
>CAUYLG010038946.1:0-51392 GCA_963573385.1 Cacajao melanocephalus
CTGAGGCAGAGAATTGCTTGAACCTGGGAGGCAGAGGTTGCAGTGAGCCGAGATTGCACCCCTGCACTCCAGCCTGGGCAACAGAATGAGACTCGATCCCCTCCCCCCAAAAAAAAGAAAAATAAAAAGAGATACCACTAATTGCTCAAGGTTTTGCAGCTGCTGTGCTGTGAATCTGGGATTCAAACCCATGTCCGGCTGACTTTTGAGCTAAGATTCTATCGCTCTTTTGCCTCCTGAGTTTCTGGTCATTTAAAAAATCAAGGCGGAGGATATCAAGCTATGCAAAAGCTGATTTGGTTTATAAGACAATCAGGTTGTGAGATTGACACTACTTGGGAGGAAAAAGGGGGAAATACAAGTTGTAAGTTGCTACACTGGCCGTGTATATCTTTGAGTTTTTGGAGGTACTCTATGCACCATCTGCTTCTCTTCATCTCTTGCGAACTTGAGTTGGTGGCTTTTAAAAAGCTGCCAGCTTTGAGAGAGGGGGCTCAGTCTCCCAATCTTTGGCCCAGAGGACTTCTCTCCATCTGGATGAGCATTGAGATCAAGGGTGAGCCAGTCCCAAGGTTAACTGGATGAACAGATCTTTTCTTTTGTTGGCTTATGGAGGCCAATTAGTAATGCGGATGATTGGATTCTGTTAAATCCTTCAATGAACTCGATCTATATGGGACAGTGATTGGCTCCCAAATAGGGTGAGGGACCCATCTGGACTAAACATATCACCTTGCCCTGGCTTTGGTGGCTCCAAAACCAAAGGAATGGCTCCTTTAAGCCATTAAGCAGCTGCAAAGAAGCAGGTCTACCAGTACTCCTGTTCATTTGTTTGTTTTTATTATTTATTCAGTTGAGCAGCTTATTTTCCCCAATTTCATCTTGTATAGTGGAAAAAGCACAGTCTATCGTCAGGCAGACATAGCTGTGACTTCTGACCCTGTATTTTGCTATATGCATGGAGTTGGGCAACGATCTTAGCGTTTCTGAGCTTTAATTTTCTCGTCTGAAAAATGGGGCCTCCGGGCACAGTAGCTCACACCTGTAATCTTAGCACTTTGGGAGGCCAAGGCAGGAGGACTGCTTGAGTCCAGGAGTTTGAGAGAAGACTGGGCAACATGATGAAACCCTGTCTCTATAAAAAACACAAAGATTAGCCATGTGTGGTGGCATGGAACTGTCATCCCAGCTACTTAGGAGGCTGAGAGGTGGGAAGACCACTTGAGCCTGGGAGGTTGAGGCTGCAGTGAGCTGTGATTGTACCACTATACTCCAGCCTGGGCGATGAAAAATAAAATGGAGCCAGTAGAATTTACCTTGCCATAATGCTTATTGTGAATATGAAGTGGAATAACATTGATATTTAAGTGTTTATTGCTGGGCCTGGTACTATGAATGTGAATCTCTTTTCTTGTAGAGAATGGAGGCTGTACCCTCTAGATAATTTGTAGCTGGTTACTTATTTCATTGCCCTAGAGATCTTCATATTTTTGAACAAATAAGATTTGATATTGAAATGATGCCTATATTGTGTCTCTGTGTTGCAAAAGTAATCAAAAGTTGTCCAAGGAATTCAGATGTCATAACTACTTGCAAGCCATTGCATCTTAACTGAGTCCAAGCAGCTTTTGCTAGAGCCCCACACACATATTCCTGTTCTTTATGATACAGAATCACATGAGCTGGATTCTGGTTTTGATCCCAACATCATTTCCCTGAAAAAAAAATTGTAAGCAATACAAAATGAGTACAAACGATGAGACTGACATTCACAGCCACACCTTGTTTCTGCAGTTGAGGAAATACAATCGTTACAGCAGCTTATGCTGACTATTCTGTGAGTCTTAGATATTTTGGATGCTGGCGACTTCTCACAGGTTAATGTCCAAGCCCCTGCAAGGCTCAGTAAGTGTGATGTGATGGGTAGTTCCAAGACTTAAGTAAACAAGTTTCAGTAAGATAGTATGGGAAGAGTAGGTTGCACTTTGAGAATGAATTCTTCAGGATGTTCTGTTATGGAACTTGCAATGCCAGAGTAAAAGGTGTAGAAGGAGAATTTATAAATAAGGCATGCCCTGTTGCTAAAATATAAAATTAAAATGTAATGGATCAGAGTAGAGAAATGTAGAGTAGCTGTAACAAAAACAACAACACGTAATGATAAATGCATGTTATGTGTCCGATGTTTTTCTTGGCTGGAGAATTTATCTAGTTTTCAGAATATGTTCTAATAAAGGGGGGATAGACAATAAAAATTAAGTCTATTGTTTTATGTATTAGGAAATGATAAGTGCCAATGTGAAAATGCACGAAGGAAAAAGAGGATGGAGAGTGTGGGGAGGGGAAGGGATGTTAGAATTTCAAGCAGGTAATTATGGAAGGTTTCAGTGAGTAAATATAATAGCACTCAAAAAAGACTGGCTCCCCTGTTCTGGAAGAGCATTCTAGGAAGAGAGAACCCCAGAGTGCCCAGGCACTAAGACATGAGCATTCTGGGAATGATCAAATAAGAACAAAAAAGGTCAATGCAGCAAATTCAGGCAAGAATAGAGTGGTGGGAAGTGAAGTCAGAGAGTTACAAGAAGATGGTTCCTGGGACACCCAACTTGGATTTATCCAGTGGAGGGTTTATTGTCATGTCCCTCTTTCTTATCTTTATGACTGTTTTTCTTGCTCTACCATTTTGCTGGGCACTTTGACAAGTACATTACCTGCAGGATCTTCTCAACCCTCACAACCACCTTTTGAGGCAGATAGTATATTCTTCCCATTGCATATAGAAGCAAACCACAGCTCACAGAGATTAAGTAACTTTATAAGGCCACACAGCACAGGGGCAAAGGTCCAGTGCCTTTTCTAGCATGCTATCTTGCTTCCATGTTCAAAGCCGTTTTTATTTGTGTCCCACCTTCTATCTTTTGCTCACAGCCTTGTCAATAAGAGCCTCCAGGCAGCTCTTATAAGTCCTATTACTTGCTTCTTCCTAATTCCTGGGAATGGAATTGAATGGTAACAATTGAATGGGTCGACACAATTTCTGAGCCTCTTTTCTGTGGAGTCATGTTTGTGTCCCCCACACGAATTCATATGTTGAAACCTTAACGTCCAACGGGATGATATCTTGTTGGGATGATATTAGGTCGGGCCTTTGGGAGGTCATTAAGTCAGGAGGGTGGGGCCCTTATGAATCGGATTAGTGTCCTTCTTAGAAGACAAAGAGGCTGGTGCTGTCTCCCTCTCTGCCGGGTGAGGACACAGCAAGGAAGTTGCTGTCCACAAACCATAAAATGAACCCTCACCAGAACCTACCATGCTGGTGCCCTGATCTCAGACTTCCAGCTCCCAAAACTCTGAGAAAGAAACTTCTGTTGTTTAAGACCCAGGCTATGGTATTTTGTTACAGGAGCCTGAACTGACGAAGGCACTCCCATCCATTCTGCACAGTATTTCCTTCTCGGGTTGTGACCGGCGACCTTGTTCATAGCACTGACCTTCCTCATGTGCCTGGTGATTCTTGTGCAGTCCTTTTCCATACTCCACTTCTCCCGTCAACATCACTCCCTTTCTCTCTTTCTTTGAGAATTGCGATCTAGTTATTAATTTTTGTTGACATGTTTCTCCTCTCTCCCCTGGTAGTTTACAGGGGCAGGACTTGGCAAGTGTTCATTGCTACATATGGAAGCTTTCTTTCTCATCTTTAAAACAGCTGCTGCAGTTGAAACTTTCGTTGCACAACCATTTCTGGCTCGTTCTCCTTCTGAGGGGAGAATTGCACTTCTCTGCCCCTTGGCCTTGGGTTGTGCCACGCAAGTGGAGGTGGCACATGTGACTTCTGGGTGGAGGTATTTAATTATTGGGGTGAGATCCTCCAGGGCGACGTTTTTCCCCTGTGAATGAGGCAAGCTCTGAAGCATCTGTTAAGATGGAGGCTCATGAGTTGGAAGCAGACTGGAGAACTGAGCCTGCAGACAAAGGATGGTGGCTGCCTGTTCTAGAAAGCTGCCAAGGCTGGAAGGAATAACTTGATCATGTCACATGACCGTGATTTTGATTTCTCTCTGTGTGTGTGTGTGTTGTTACCATAACATTACCTAGCCTACACGGACTGACCCGGCTTTATTCATCAACTGTAGGTTTGAAGTCGGGCAATGCCTTGCTTTTTTGCTCAGCAGCCTAGTGTGAGGTTAGAACTGGGGGTTTGCAGGCAGATAGACTTGCCTTTTATGACCTTGGGCAAGTTACTTTCTGTGTTTTTTGGCTTTCTCTTCTGTAAATGGAAGTGACTGAAACCCACCTCCCAGGGTTGTTGTGAGAATTAAATGTAGTAACACATGCAACGTAGGCGGCACACCGTAGGTGTTTAACGGGTGCTTACTTCTTTCCTTCCTTTCTTGGGCCGTCATTAACTCTAGGCTTATGTGCCCATTTTTTTCTCCTAAGGGTTCCACTTCTCTCATTAACCAGTGTTTCCTCGTTGCCAGGATTTAGAGCCAAGTAACTGTTTCCTCTGTTGCTTCCTCTGTCTTCTGAAAGATGAAATCGTCAGCAAGGCAAGGCGAAGATTTATCAGAAGAGACACCCAACAGATGTCCAGAGAGCATAAATCCCCACTGCTGCTCCGTCTCGCCTCTGTGCCAGCTTTGTAATCTGTATTAGGGAAACATGGTCTGGTTGATTGCTCTGTAATAGACTTTCACAACATTAACGCTTGTTTCCCTGTCTTCTAGTTCTCCAAGATATTTGTTTTCATTTTCAATTTTGATTCAATTCAATTAGATGTTTGTTTTGACTCAGGCTCAGGGCTGGGCATGGAGGATACAGAGGTGGATTCAGCCATAGCCCTTGTCTGCAGGAAAGCCACTCGGGTGAGGGAGACCGATGAATCAGCCAAACCAATCAACTAACCCAGAGGCCAAAATCCCAGACATTGCAATAATTGTAAAAATGTAAGCACGTACATGCTATGGAGAGAAGTCTAAGAGGAACACATGAATTCCATTGGGTCTAGGAGTAGGAGAGGGGTTGAAGAAGACTTCTTTTAAAAGGTTATGTTTCATCAGGGTTTTGATGGATGAACAGGAGTTCGCTAAGTGGATCATGGAGGAAGAGCATTTGGGAAAAAGGAAGAGCATTGCAAAGGCACAGCAACATGGAACCTGAAACATAGTTCTGGGCAACAGAAGCCATGTAGTGTTTGACAGAGCAGAAAAAGCAGAATGGGAAGCAGCAAGACATAAAGAAGAAGGTTTCGTCCAGGCAGGCAAGGGAGAAAGGACATACCCTATTTTTAAAAAAATAATAGACATGAGGCCTTTCTATGCTGCCCAGACTGGTCTTGAACTCCTGGGCTCAAACGATCCTCCTGCCTTGGCCTCCCAAAGTGCTGGATTACAGGCATGAGCCACGGCTCCCAGCCGGAAAAGGACATATTCTTGAGTTTGTGGGTATTTCTTACCTATATTGCTTTATGCTAGCCACAAACTCCAGTTGACACAACTATGTTTGTTGTCTTGCCTGGTGATGTTGAGTGTTTAGCACTCATAGATCTGGATAGCGGGAAGAACTCCAGGACTATGCTGGAAGGAGCATGGAGTCAGGATAAAGACACTCCGACTTCGATCCTGACTTTCTGCTTTATTAACCCCATGTTTTTAAGCAAGTGCCTGAGGGTCTCCATTACCTCCTCTACAGAATGAGGAATATCATTTCTGCCTCATTGAGCACTTATGAGGATTAATAATTAAAGAAATATTTAAAATACTCAGCCCGGAACTTGGCATCCATTGGGTATGCTTCGCATCTTCCAGTTGGCGAAATCAGTTATTAGTGTTTGGGGATTGCATTAAGCTCATAAAGTAATGGCTAGAAATTATTAAGATTGATTTTTACAAATATAACCATGCTTTTATTTTCTTTTTGAAAACAGATCTTTATTGCTTCTCATGACAAAACTTTCAGCGCCCTCAAAGGAGAAAAATAAACTTACAAATGAAAAAAAATGAAACTTTAAAACAATATGTCATTTCTGCGGTATCAAGCCTCAAAGGTCTTACCTCGAGATTATTTTGGCAAATCCATTTACATTTTTTAGTCTCCCCTCCCCTCCAAATGTCATGTGTGAGAACACATAGATATTTTGACATCTTCATTGTGATATTTATCTTAAGCCATCAGTAGAGTTTTAAATATCTTAGAAGTGAACCCTGGCCTCTGTGGAAGGCAAACTAATTATTTCCCAAATTGTTCCGTAAAGCAAGAACCTGGCATTTACTTCCTGGCAGCTTAGAAAGGAAATGTGAAGCTGGTGGCTTTTTAAGGAAGGGGATGTGCAGTCGAACAAAAGCCCAGAAACTCGGGCCTAAAGCCATCTTGGCTGCTACATTTTAAAAGGAAGCCCTGGTGTCCCTGGAGAGAAACTGGGACCAGAGTTTCACACAAGTGGTTTTGCAGATGACTTCACCAAAACAAAAGCAGTGATGATGAGTGAAACAAAGGGTTATTGCCACAGATGTCAAGGGCTGACAAAGGTCTTATATGATTATGTGATGATATAACAACTCTACAAAGTAGAGATTTTTAGTTCCCTTTTATTATTAGGTGTGGAAACTGAGTCTCAGAGAAGTTAAGTCTTTTGTCCAAGGTCACACGGCCAGGTGGTTGAGAGGTGTTGTTTGCCTGACACCAGAGGGTCTGATCTTCATCAGTCTGCTGTCTTAGTATCTTCATGCTGTGTGTCCTTGGGCAGCTCACCTAACCTCTCTGAGCATCTCAGTTTATCCTGCCACTAAATGGGAATGACAGTATTTACTACCAGCCTCACAGATGTGCTGATTGGGAATGCTTCCAGAGGTAGAAACACTTAGAAAACATAGGTGAAAGCAGAACATTCGTAAATAACTTGGTTTTGAGTAATGATGTGTTCTATTTCTTACTGTGATCACATCCCTAGCTCTATTACTGGCTGCCAGTTTTCTTTCGTAGATGGTACCATCTTGGGCCACATACACATTCCTTCCTCTCTTTTGTCTTTAGCCATTTCCCTATCTCAGGCTTTTGTTTTCTCCCCAGTCATCTCACTTACAGGGTTCCCTAACTTCTGAAGCTCTCACTGATGTTTTTCTGTTTGTTTGTTTCAGAGAGTTTCATGGTGGAGAGAAGCACCAGGGTCGATGGAATTCATAGAAAAAAGTCCACTGACTAGCCTTTGGGTTTAGAGGGGCTTTCTGGAGGATCTAACTATTGCAAGATGAAGGCGATGTAGGTTGAAGCAGAGAGGAGAGAGGAAAGGGCATTTCAGACTACTGCAAAGGCATGGCATGTTTGGGGATTCATAAGTATTTGTGCAAGATAAGGTGAATGTAGGTGGAGTGTTGGTATCATTCCTTAAATATTGAATGAATATGTCCCCCCCTTGTTTCCTTAGCTAACTTAGTCCCAAGAGAACAAAGACTGTACCTTAATTTCATACCCCTTGCAGTGCCCAATCTAGGCATAGATACAGAGCCAGCCCCAGGAAGTACTCAGGTTATTGATTCATTAACACTCTTATGCTGATGAGCTGGATTTTATTGGGTGAAACAGGTAACACAGCAATGCAGAAAGGCTACAGAATTTGGAGTCAGGCAGATCTTATGCAAGCCACTTAGTCTTTCTGAGCCTCAGCTCCTTCATCTGTGAGATGGGGCTAATACATACTTCATAGAATTGTTGTGAAAATGAAATGAGATATGATATATGTGAAGGGATGAATCAAGCAGATGCAACACATGCTAGCTCTTGTTTTTGCTGACTGCTTGTTATTGTTCCAGTATTTGTCCCCCTAAAGCTTATGTTGAAGTTTGATCCCAATGTTGGAGGTGGGGGACTCATGGGAGGGTTTGGGTCATGGAGGCAGATCCTTCATGAATGACTTGGTGCCATCCTCATGTTAATAAGTGAGTTACTGCTATATTAGCTCCTGTGAGAGCTCATTGTTAAAAAGGCTTGATACCTCCCTGCAGAGCATATAGCTTGCAGTGAACACCAAGAACAAAGTACTCAGACGGTTCCAGCTGAGTGGGGCTAGGCTCTCTTCCAAGAGAGTCCACCCCAGCATTCATCAACCAAGTATTTATTGAAGGGCTTGTATTAATGACAAACATCCACTACATGGTCATTTGAGGTGGGTTGCTGAGGCACCTGTGACCTTGTACACACTCAAACTGCATTCTCAGGAGGCTGTTTTCAGCGTTCCTTGTCTCACCACATGCTCCACTCTGTGTCCTGTTTTCAGGGTCGAGGGGTTTCATTCCCACACACAAATAGCATAAACACAGTGCCTCAGTAAGTTCCCATGCTCCGATCTCAAATGCCATGTACGTAAGCTTGAATATGTTGCTGTGCGCCCCCTACACCTCCCCTCTTTCTCTTTCTTTCCCTCTCGCCATGTGATCTCTGCATATGCTGGCTCCCCCTTCACCTTCCACCATGAATGGAAGTAGCCTGAGGCCCTCACTAGATGTAGATATTGGTGCCATGCTTCATGGACAGCCTGCAGAACTGGGAGCTAAATAAACATTTGTTTGTTCATAAATTACCCAACCTCAAGTATTCCTTTATAGCCATGAGAGACAGACTAAGACACTACCCTCTATGTTAACCCTAACTGCTTCTTGGAGGCTCCCACTTTGTTGGTGGCAGGCAGGAATGGGTGAGTTGTCTAAGCAGACAGTTGCCCAAATTGGGTTCAGCTCAAGCTAACTCACCAGAGCTACTACACCAGAAGTTGCTCTACCCACTCCTGTCCTGGAGATGGAAGTTTGCGTCCGTAACAAATAAAATACAGGAGAACATATAGATGCAGGAAACATTTTGTGTATTTATAGTCACCTCTACCAAAGGCAGGGAGAGGCTTATAGGACATGGGAAATGTCCAGGCTGGATACAATCCCTTTTATCTGTAGTCATTGACTATCCTCTGACATGTCACCCTTCACCTGTTACAGAGTATACCACATAAGTGCAAGGATCTTTGTTTTGTTTGTATTCCAAGCCTAGAGCAGTACCAGACAAAGAGTAAGGGCTCTATAATTTTGTGGAAAGAATAAATGCGCAAATCTCACCTAGCCTCTGTCCTTTACTTGCCTTCTAGATGGAATTGGCTAGATCATGTGTCATCCTATCATATCACTACTTTCTTCCTTTGCATTTGCTTGTTTTTGTGATAAACTTATCAGTGTGGAGGGCGGCATGTAGCCTGGGCAACAAGAGTGGAGCTCCTACAAGAAGGTCTTATACTCTCTGCTTTGGTCAAACTTGAAGTGGGTTCTTGGCTCATCTTGGTCTTGTGGGTTCAAGACTGTTCATCCTGGTTGATGTTTAGTCTGCTTGTTCCCAATGTGCTTTTGATTCACTGACTTGGCACACTTTCAAGCTGCTCCCCCAAATGAATAGATTTCTCTCTCTCCCTAATAAAGGATCAGTATAGCTTTATTATTAATATTATTGATAGTCTCTTCCTCCTTTCCATTCCAAAAAACTGGGTCAGACTGAAACTGGCCCAACTGTCCCATAGAACTGATGGTTATGATTTATTTTGAATAAACATAGAAACTGGCCATCCCAGTCCTGAGACTTGGAAAAGTTATATTTGTCTTATCTGAGTTCCTTTCTCAGGCCTCCACCCATCAGGCTTCCCAGATAGAATCTAAGAACTGAAACTCCCCAGATTCCTGCATCTGGACAATGAAGCACCAGACCCCTCACCCATCATGATTGCCTAAGCAACCATGTGCTTCTTGTTGCCAACTCCATTTCCTTACCTCTCCCTAATTCCTGTTTTCCCACAAATGGTTACATTTCTTCCGTGCTATAAAAATTCCGAATTTTAGTCAGAGGATTGGATTTGAGAGTGAATTCCCATCTCCTTGGCTGCAAGACCCAACTGAAGCCTTCTTCCCTGGCAATACTAATTGTCTCAGTGATTGGCTTTCTGTGCAGCAAACAGCAGAACCTAGACTGAACTTCTGGTGTTTCAGTAGCAAGATCACCAGGTGTTACAAAGCACCTGTATGCATTGGGAAGTCATTGCTCATTTTCTTCCCTCTTAGCCATCATGAATGTCTTCAGATACACAAGTGCAATCTATGAAACAGGTCCACATATCTAACTGTGCCTGTGTCTTGAAAGCTTACCCAGATGATGTTTCAAAAGGCAGTTGAAAAGGTGGTAGCTAGACTCCTCTTAAAGCTTCATTTCCATTTCTATTTTCTTATTCAACACAATGTGACATTTTCTTGAAGGGGAGACTCTAATTTAGGGGCCAAGAGGTGGGTCAGCTTCACTAAGATAAGAGTAATTACTAGCAAAAAAAAAAAAAAAAAAAAAAACAATTTCAGATAGAATTAGTGGATGCAGCCTGTCTGCTTGAGCTTTGCTGCTAATTACCAGACTGCTATCCCTCATTCTGAAGGAAGAACTCTATTCTAGATGAGCTTCAATTTAAAATATGAGGTTGGTGATCAAACACAAGCTTCACTCAAAACAATGACATTGGAAAAGATGGCTCAGACGGATGAAGGTAGCTGTGATATAGCTTAATGAAATGACGGTTTCAAGGATGCGGTATTGCCGTTTTCATTTCACAATCAATAAAGTCATGAATGAGAGAAAAATATGCTGGTTACATTACTTTAAAATAGCTTGGAAAAATATAATATCTTATTGATTAGTTTCTCATCGAAGGGAAGGCCTGTGGATAAAAGAAAATCGATTGCTGAAAATTCTAAAATAAAGAAAGTAAATGAGGGAAGATGTTTAAATTTTTAAAAGGAAGAAAAAGTATAATCAGTGTACCCAAATATGTCACTTGTAAAAGTACTGCTAGAACTGAAAGCTAAGCTGTTCTTGATCTGATTGACTTACTTCCATTGACACCAATAGTTAAAAAATGTAGAATCAACGGTCTGGCTTTGGAAGGCCCATAGAAAGATGCTCCAGGTACCAAGGAAAGTAAAGGCCTGTAGGAGTGAGAATTATTCCTGGAAATTGGGTAGGGCATTATTTGATAGGTTACTGGGTGCTCATGACTGTTGGTTGCAAGTGGTATAAACCTGAAAACTGGTTTAAAACAGTGGTTCTCAATAGGAGGCAATTTTTCCCCTCAGGGGACAGTTGGCAGTGAGTGCAGCTGTTTCTGGTGGCCATGTCTGGGAGCTGAGAATGGCTGTAACTTCTAGTAGGTAGAAGCCAGGAACATTGCTAAACATCCTGCAATGCACAAGCCAGCCCCCATCCAGCCAAATACTATCAATCCTGCTGAGGTTCAGAAACTGTAGCTTAAGCAGAAAAAGTAGAATTTATTGACCCATAACTGAAAAATCAAAGATGAATTTATTTGGGTCCAGATGTTCAAACTGTCATCAAAAGTGACTTTTTCTCTTAGGCCTGCTACTTTCCTTGTAAGCTTTATTTTGGGGGAGTTTTTCTTGCCCTTGTAGTCCCAAGACAGGCTTCAGCAGTTCAAGGCTGCTACCAGGTTAGGGTCTTTAGCGACAGAAGAGCTTATCTTTCTCCTTGCTTCCCCCCAGGAATTCTGAGATTTACTCTCCTATTTTTTTCACCCTTTAAGTTCAGGGGTACATGTGTAAGATGTGCAGGTTTGTTACATGGTTGAACCTATGCCATGTGGTTTGCTGCACAGATAATCTCTTCACCTAGGTATTAAGCCCAACATCCCTTAGCTATTCTTCCTGATGCTCTCTTTCCCCCTCCACTCCAACAGGCCCCGGTGTGTGTTGTTCCCCTCAGGTATTTATGTGTTCCCATTGTTCTGCTCCTACTTATAAGTGAGAACATGTGGTGTTTGGTTTTCTGTTCCTGCATTAGTTTGCTGAGGATAATGGCTCCCAACTCCATTCATGTCCCTGCAAAGAACATGATCTCATTCCTTTTTATGGCTGCATGGTATTCCATGGTGTATATGCACCACATTTTCTTTATCCAGTCTATCATTGATAGGCATTTGTGTTGATTCCATGTCTTTGTTATTGTGAATAGTGCTGCAGTGAACATACACATGCATGTATCTTTATAATAGAATGATTTATATTCCATTCGGTATATACCCAGTAATGGAATTGCTGGGCCAAATGGTATTTCTGCCTCTAGGTCTTTGAGGAATCACCACACTGTCTTCCACAATGGTTGAACTAATTTGCACTCCCAGATTGACTCTCATTTGACTAAACTGTCACATGATCATCCCTGAACCACTCATTGTGAGGATGGAATATGCTGATTGACTAGGCTCAGGACACACATCCACCCTTGACTCTGGGGGCAGAGGTGTTAAATCGGTACCATTTACACCAGTGTGGTGGTGGACTGAGAGGGCAGGAAGGTGCTTTTCCAAAAGGAAAAGTGAAGTGTTGTATTCAGAATTACAGAGTAGATGCTGAGCAGCCAAAAACCAGATATTCACTACATTTATTTTCTGCAAAAATTCAGAGGAGTAGCGGTATGGGGGCCACTAGGACCCTCTACTCTATCTCTCTCTCTTCCCTTGTCATCCAAGATACCTTCAAAAATACCCCTATTATAGTCTATCTCTCTTTCTCCTAAAACTCATGTTGTTATATTATAATAAACTTATTTATGTGCCTATCCACCCGTTCCCTTAGGCTGTTCAAGACCTAAACACAGGGATCGTGTCTAATTCATCTTTGTATTTCCAACACCTTGCGTAGAGTAGAGCATCTTCTTTTTCAATAGAATGTCAACTTGATCCTTTTAGATTATTGATCATGCGTTAATCAAGGGTTTATTGTGCAGATACTATGTGTCCCCCACTCTGTCAAACCACGGAGAATAACCAAGAAACAGGGAGGCAAGTGTGGAGTGCCACATATGGTGGGGTGGCAGCCATCATACAATTGATCTAAAGTGAGTTATCCAATGCAAAGGGAAGTCCTGAGAGCTATGGAAACCATAGCAGCAAGGGTCCACCTTGGAGTGGGAGTCTTTAGAAGTGACATTCAAAGGGGGCAGCCAGAAGTTAAGTGAGATTTAGTTTTGCAAAAAGAGTGGGTCAAGAGCTTTCTTTGCAAAGGGAACAGCCTCTATGAAGGCCTTGAGATGGTGGTGAGGCCCTCAGTCATGGTATTATGACCTGTAGGCAAGACAGGGTTATGTTTCAGATCTGATTTAAGGAAGTGTGGCCTCAGCTCTCCACTTCGATGGTCCTGTGAGACAGTGATAATTTAGTTGCAAGGAACAGAAACTCATTGAAAGAAATTACAGTGAATAGGAAGTTTTATTGTCTGGACACAGAAGGTTCTCTGGAAATCCAGTGTATGCCGCTGGACCTCATGGGACCTGGAATGTTATAATCAACTGCGTTCTCCATTTCAGTCTTTGGAGCTTATCTCTGCACATTTGCTCCATTCTCCTCTCTGCAGGCTGGTGCCTGCCATTGGAATCTCAGGGTTTGCTGTTTCCCAGTTTCTACTTGCCCAGGGCCCTGGTACCTCTTCTTCATGACCTTACAGCTCCAGCTTCTAATGTGCTCTGATCAATTGCACCTCTGTCTGAATGTAAGTTTCCCAGGTGTGGGAATATGATAGGTCCAGGTAGTAGGAGGGGTCCACCCTGGTCCAACCAGACATGGCCAGGTGAAGGTGTCCCATGGGTGCCTTTCCTGTGTATAGGCTAGAGAGTGTCTCTGAGAAGTTATGCAGGCAGGCAAGCACCTCTCTGGTTCTTGGTGGACCTCTCTGGAGTGGTATGGCTTAACACTGAAGAAGATGATGAGGATGTTGCTGCTTTGCTCACAGGGGCCCAGCCATCTTGTAATAATTGTATACTTGCTATCCTATGTAACACTCATGATCACCTAAAGAAGGGTTAACACTATTCTCTTCTACAGAGGAGACAACTGAGATACAGAAAGGTAGACAAACATTGCTTCAAATGTTATTTTTATGAAATGTTAATTGTCTTACATATCTGAATTCCAACCTGAGGGAAAATGTCACCCCAGATAATAGCCTGGGGTTTCATAGCCAAGGTAATTAGCACTCCACTCTCCTTCTCACTCAGCATACTTCAGCCACAGAAGTATTCTTCTGGTTTCTTAAAGAAGCAGCCTTTGCATGTGCTGTTTTCTCTGCCAGAAATGCTCTTCATTCCCACTCTTTACTAGGTTAACTTTTATTCTTCCTTCAGGTTTTAGTGTAGACGTTACTTCCTCAGGGAGATTTTTCCTGACTCCCTGAGTAGAATCAGTTTTGCCCTCTTTATTCTGGCTTATGGTACTCTGATATTTTCTCTTAACATTTTACCAGAATTTGTAATGTTACAAGTTTTGCATAATTATCCTACCTAGACTGTTAACTCCTTGAAGGAGAGGAATCACATCTGCCTGGCAATTAGTAGGTGCTCAATAAATAGTGATTAGATTGGCCAGGTGCAGTGGCTCATGCCCATAATTACAGCATTTTGGGAGGCTGGGGTGCATGGATTATTTGCAGTCAGGAGTTCAAGACCAACCTGAGCAACATGGGCAAACCCTGTCTCTACCAAAAATACAAAAAATTAGCTGGACATGGTGGTGTGTGCCTGTGGTCCCCACTACTTAGGAGGCTGAGGTAGGAGATTGCTTGAGTCAGGGTGGCAGAGGTTTCAGTGAGCTAATATTGCACCACTGCACTCCAGCCTGGGCAACAGAATAAGACTCCATCTCAAAAAAAAAATACAGTGGTTAGATAAGCAATGTAAGTGTAATTATCCAGTGGGAGGGTCTTTTGCCAATTTTGTTTGGATAGAGTAAAAGCTCAAACTACTGCTCAAATGTTTCATTCTTTCTGTGGGTAGGGTAATGCCTTAAGTAGAGATAACTGATGTTTGATAAGATTGCTAAATGAAAGATGCTCCAGAAAACCTCACATTTAAGTTAGGAAGGTCATTTTGCTGCTTCCAGGTTTTTTTCTTCTGTTCTTTTAGGATGATTCAGAAGGCCAACCTGTAGCAAAATTTTAGGAAAGTAAAAGATAGCTAGTGTTTATTGAGAAGCTACTAATGAGCAGGCAGCCTACCGGGTGCTTTGTAAACACCATCTCATTTAATTCTCTTGATAGCCCTGGATCATGTAGGTGGTTGCCTTTGTGCATGGGCTCCTTCAGTTTCCATCCCAGCCTCTGTCGACGGTGTCATTCTGTGCTGCAGAGGCTGGGATGCTAAAAGGTCAATATGCCAGACTCCCTTGCAGCTAGGATTCTGGCTATGACTCAGGTTCTGCAAATCAGATACTCTCCTATGAGTCTTGAATTTATAACTGAGTTAAGAGGGGAGAATGGCATAATGCCATTCACTTTGCTCCTGTGGATCTTTGCAGAGACTGGGTAGTTCTGCAGCCATTAGCTTCCTGATTTGGTGACTTCTCATAGTGCTGGTAACAGTTTTCTCCATCACATCAGAGGCAGAGTGATTTGGGGGACCAGGGAATTGTTGTTGGAAGCTCTAATTCTTTGAGACCTTCCAGTGGTTTTCTACGTTAGCTTACATCTGGTAATTACTTCCCTTCTGCTTAAAGTATCTGGAGTGGTTTCTATTGTCTGCAAGTGAACGCTAATTTAAAAAGTAGGCTTTGAGGTATATTTTTCTCCCACTTTGAGAATCTGAGGTCAGAAGATCTGAGAGTTCAAATTGTCTTGACACAGGTTTCACAGCAGGGAAGTGATAGAGAATTGAAAACCAGAACTTTTTCCATTTGTCTATCTTTAGCACTGCCACCCAGTTCTCTTTTCTGTGCTCGTTTTCCCTCATTCTTACCTCCAGTATCCTCCATGACATATTTTGTTTCAAACAGATAGGATCTGACAGTTAAATTCATTCCAAGGCCTTAGGGCCTTGATATAACCCTACCTGGGCACATGTCTTTAAGAGGACTGTGGTGAAGGGAAGATGGTGAGCTGTAAGGCATGAGTTCCAGACACTGTGACACCTGCTTGAAGAGGAGGTTAAGAAGGTCATGGAGAAAGCTGGGATGGGATAGAGTGTAAGGAAGCTCAGGAAAAATAACTTGGGTTCTCAATTAGTCATTGTCCCGGCCTGATTTCTTGTGCTAATCTTGCCAGTTTGCTGAGAGAGGCTTGCTCCAGGTGGTAAGCCTCCTAAAGCTTTGGATCCAGGTTTTTAAGCTGGTTGGAGCTCACCCTCCTTCTGACCCATCCCCAAGAGCTCTCCTGTCAGATTTTAGACATGCCAGCTAATTCCTTTCTATAGATTCACCTGGCTTTATTAGGAGTAATGGTATCGAGGGTATTTTTCTTTATAGACATTATAATTAGTCATTGTTTTGAAGGGCAATTGCTATTAAACTACTTATTTTTTCTTTTCCTGGAGGACAGAACAATTTCCAAGACTGATTATTTCACAATTGAAATTCCATGTCTCCCAGAGGAAAATTTTTATAGCAGTTGGTAGAAGTCAAATCCTCTCTTTATTTTTTCCCCCACTGCACATTCATATGCAGACACACACACACACACACACACACACAAACATTTCTGGGAAAGGAAGAGAAAAGATGAAGCCTCCACTGAGTGTTCGACAGCTTTTATAGACAGTTCCCTGGCTCTCTGGCTAATGTGGTAGATGATAAATTCTCCCGAGATACCATTTCAGTCTATCAATTAGTTAATGTTTAAAGATGGAAAGTGTCATGTAGATAGGAAACATTATGAGTCTCTTAATAAAAATGGCTTAAAGTAAGAAAAAATAGGGATGAGGAGATACTGTTAGTTTTGCCTTTGAACTCTGATTTCTCTTTTTGATTCTTATAGCCACCCACAGAGCTGCCTCCATATTGTTGGGTCACCTCCGTAAAGCTTTTTCTTCTGGTTGGAAATTTTCAGCACAGTAAATGTGGTGAGCTAATAGTTTATTTTCTTTTAAATAGAACAGGGTAGTGTCTTAGTCCATTTGGACTGCTGTAACAAAATACCATAAAGTTGGTAGCTTATAAACAACAGAAATTTATTTCTCACTGTTTTGAGGTCTGAGAAGGTCAAGATCTTGGCGTCTACAGATTCAGTGTCTGCTGAGGACCCACTTCCTGGTTCACACATGGCTGATGTTTCTCTATAATCCCACTGTGAGTCTTGAATTTATAACTGAGTTAAGAGGGGAGAATGGTATAATGCCATTCAGTTTGCTCCTGTGGATCTTTGCAGAGACTGGGTAGTTCTGCAGCCCTTAGCTTCCTGATTTGGTGACTTCTCATAGGGCTGGTAGCAGTTTTCTCCATTATAGCAGAGGCAGAGTGATGTGGGGGACCAGTAAATTGTTAGGAGGGACAAATATCTCTCTGGGGTCTCTTATAAAGTCACTAATCCTATTCATGAGGGCTCCTGTCTTGTGACCCAATCACCTCCTAAAGGCCTCACCTGCTCATGTCATCACCTTGGGGATTGGGATTTTAACAGATGAATTTCTGGGAGGGACACAAACACTCAAACCATAGCAGATAGGCATGTCCAGAGCTGAGCATGTTGTTTTAGGCTTTGAAACTGTGTTGAAGCAATTCCCTAAATCAGCCATGCTCAGAGAGGACTGGGAGATGGGGAGCGGATATAGTGGATATAGACTTTTTTGGGAGGATGGCCCCAAGGTTCAAGATCTAAAAAGTAAAATCCAGTTCTTTATTGTGAGGCTTTTGAGCTTTGAACTGGAGACAAGAATTACAGCAAAGAACGAGATGCCTGGGTGAATATTAACAGAAATGAGGATGGGAGTACATGCAAAGGTATCAGTAAAAGAAGAGGGTCCCAGAAAAATGGCTACTGGTGCAGTTGCAGGGTCCACTTCTCTCAATGCTGCAACACTGGCTTCCATGCTGGTGGGAGGTCACCTTGGTAAGAAGGTTTGGGGCAAGGACAGACATCCCTCACCAAATGCAGGGTTTATCAAATTCATGCACGCCAACCATCTTAGACAGACAAATGCCTGCCTCACCCATTCTATTGCTGGGACCTTCTCTGTCCATTGAGAGGATCCCAAAGAAATAGGTGCATTAGAAATAATGGTTTCCTAAACTTTCATTCCATTCTGATATTTGACAAACTGGCAATGTTTGATGCAGAAGATACATCCCTGCTATGTCACACTCACAACTGTGGGCTGATAAAAGACTTTTTCTTTCCTGGTTACAGCTGCCCAGACATTTTTCATTAACAGAAGTTAGAAAACAACTGATTAAGGTATAATCTCCTGTCTTCCCACACGGTGTCTGGGAGTGATGGAGAATGCACGCACTGGAGTTAAACAGTTCCGTGGTTGTAAGCTTTGCTCTAGCACCTTCTAGCTGTGCAAACTTGTGAAATTTCCTGATCTGCTTGGAACCTCAACTTCCTTATCTGCTAACGGGGATAATAACAATGTTTACCTTGGCGGGATTCAGAGAGAAAGTTATTTATTCATCCACTCTAGAAATGTGTTGAGCTTCTATTACATGTCAGGCATGTGCTGGCATGTTGGTTTCACAATGTGAGTGAGACAGGAACACCCTTTCTTTCGTGAAGCTTCTATATTCACGGGGAGGCAGGCAGTAACTAAGTTAATTTAAAACGGTGATGTATTATGAAGAAATTACAATAAAGGAACAAGATAGAGAATGGCTTGGCATGGGAGGTGGACAGCTTAGTTTGGATGGACCTTTCGAAGGTGACCTTGAATTAAGGAATGAGTAATGACAAGGAGTGAGCCATGCACATATCTGGGGAAGAGCATTCTCAGCAGAGACCAGCAAGTGCAAAGGCCCTGGGGTAGGAGGACGTTGGCATGGTCAGAAAATAAAAAGCACCAATGTGGGTATAACATAGTAAGTGATGTGGGGGCATGGTCAGAGGTATAGTCAAAAGGGCAGGCAGGGACCAGATTGTGCAGGGCCTCACGCTATGATTAGGAGTAAAAAATGCATTCTCAATTCAGTGCCTGGCATAGTCAGTGCTCAATAATCGAATGTTTCCTTTCTTTGCAATTCCTTTCCCTGAAAACAGTTGAAACTTGGCTAAGTTATTGAGTTACCATTCTGGCGGCTTCTTCCTCCCCTGGAACTGAAAGGATCTGTTAGTTTCATAACAAGGAAGGTTTTTCTTTTTGCACAATGCCATAGACCTTGACAAGGTTCCAAGTAGGAATTTCATGTCTCAGAGGGAGGAGGAAGAGGATGAGATGCTTAGGAGACTATGAGTACGCACTGTGTAGATAGAATAGGAGACATCAATTTAATAAACTTGAGCTTAGATGTCTATGAGAGTCTCTGTCACATAAATAAGAATATGCTACAATTTATGTGAACTGGACTTTAAGAATCTGGAACACTTGAAAAACCAGAACACACATTATTTATACTTTGCTTCTGGGAGAAGGGCAAAGACAGGAATATAAGTGATAACAAATAGTGTTTTAAATAAAAATTCCACATGCCAAAGATCTCTGCTGATTCAGTCTAATTTCTAACACTATCTTTAGTCCCAGAATACACAATTCGTAGGCCTGCAAGAATGCTCATCTTTCCAAGAGAGACTCAATTTCTTTGGGAGAATTTATTGACAGTGGGTAGCAATGTGGGCTAACCTATTGATTCTTTTTTTTTTTCTCAGGTAATAAGGGAGGAAATAAATGGGATTTTCAGCTTCATCCTTCTGCTAACCAGGGGGAAAAAAACCCTCTACCCATGTGCACTGAGTCCTGGTTAATCGAGTTTTTGCTGTGGTTGGCAGACAAAAGCTGAGCAGATTTTTTTCCAAGTATGGTGCAAAGTAGGGCTGAATTTTGCTGTAATTTTGTCATTAGGGCCAAAAGAAGAAACGACATTAATCAGAGATAATTTTCCTGGGCTTCCCAGAGGGGCATGAAAGGCTGAGTGAACTCCCCGTTGCTCTGAAGTGGCAGGGAGTGACCGTCCGACAGATGAATTGAACAGATGGGAGGAAGTGTCAATGTGCAATTGATAAGCACCCTGGTGATGGAAAAGAAGAAACTGCTTAGAAAATGATGTGGGGGATGCATGGAGTGGAGATTTTGCTGAATATTGAAGGCCTGCCTTACCCTCGTTTGGCATCTGGAGAATAATGGTGTATAGGGAGGCATTTGGCCAAAATCTCATGTGGAAAACAATTAACAAATAAATTAATTACTTTAATCAACATTTATTAATCATCTACTATATGATACTATGATTAGATGATGAATAAAGAAATGTATCAGACCTTTTCTCTCTGAAAGCTTTGCCCTCAAGGTGATTAGTAGGGAAGAAAAAGACAGGGAGGCAGGATATATTAATTATTAAATCCAGGATGAGGTGACAAACACACCCTGATCTGGGAGCTCAGGAATGACCTTCAGGAGGAGATAAGTAGGATGGATTACTTTCTAATTATAGAAATATTACACATTGTCTGATGTTGAGATCTGGCATTAGTTATCTATTGATGCACACCAGGTCACCCCATCACTTAGCAGCTTGACTGACTCACATTTATTGTCTTATAGTTGTGGGCCAGGAATCTGGATGTGAGTTACCTAGGCCCTCTGCTTTGTGGTTTTGCACAAGGTTGCAGTCAAATGTTGGTGCAAGGTTGTGGTCTCATGTGAAGGTTTGACTGAGGAAGTATCCATTTCCAAGCTCACTCAGTAGTAATTGGCAGAATTGAGCTCTTCCTTGGCTGTTGACTAGAGATTACCTTCATTTCTTTGCCATGTGGGTGTCTTCAGTGTCTTCTCTTGCATTATCAAAGCATGCAAAGAGAGAAGTAGGGCTGAATTTTGCTGTAATTTTTTCATTAGGACCAAAAGAAGAAATGACATTAATCAGAGATAATTTTTCTGTGCTTCCCTGAGGGGCATGAAAGGCAGAGTGAACTCCATGTTGCTCTGAAGTGGCAGAGAGTGACTGTCCAACCATCTAGAGAGTCTGGTAGCAAGATGGAAGTCAATCTCTTCTATCCCAATCATGGAAGCAGCACTCATCACCTTTGGATTTAGAAACATGTCACACTCATGGTAAGGGGATCATGTAAGGGCATGAACACAAAGTGATGGAGATCACTGGAGTCCATGTAAAAAGCTGCCTATCAAGGTTCTAGAAGCAGATCCTGAAATGAGGGCTCATTTTAAGCCAATTTAATAGGAAGTGTTTCCAGGAAAAACACAAGCAAGTATGTCATAACAAAGTCTGGTGGAAGATAACTTTGGCTCAATCTGCAGGGGAGATCTGGAGGCAGCATATTTTGAAGTAACTTCCATTAAGAAGCCAGGGAGCTGAAGTATTTATACCCCTCCACTTGTCAATCATTGGCTAAGGGCTGCTCTTGGGCCACATAAATTCCCAGGTGCTTCTGGCTCTCCATGCATTCAGATAAAGTGGATTCCGATATTTTGAGGCTGTTGAGAATGAAGGCACAGGGGAAACTGGCGTGCACAAAATCACCAAGGGATCTGAGGGGATGTAGAAGGGCACTGACAGCATCTGCTGCTCAGGTTCATTGTAAAACATTGTGATGATATTGAAAAGTATAAAGAAATAGATAATTCTGCAGGAATGACTGCAACTAAAAGCTAATCTTAAAGGTTGGGCAGGAATAAATCTAGGAAATGAGATGAAGAGGGGTAAGCTAGACAGAGGAAACATCAGGGAGGGATATTTGAAGGGTTGCGAGCATAGCACCTTTCAGTAAATCTATGTAATTAAAAAAGTAGAGTCTAAGTAAAGCATAGAGATCTATGAGCCACAGATGAACTTTTTTTTCACAGTGTTTAAGCATTTTTAAGCTAACATTGAAAAATGGCAGATTCTACCAAAAAAATAGGAATTTCCTGATTTTTTTGAAAACTCAGAAGAGCTTGCAATGCTGAATCTGCATTTCTGCTGAGAAAAGGGGCAGGACCTGTGAAGTTGCTCGGTTGTTGTGTTGGGGCATGCCCTTGTGGTTTTGTCCTGGACCAGCACCCTCCACTGAGTCTCTTATGCCCTTGAGATTGAAACTTCGGGTCTATGTGTCTGGGGTTGTATAAGGTGCAGCTGGCAAGAGCTATATTATTAAGAGGCTCAAACATCAAGCTGAAAACTAGGAATGTGTTGTAGGAAAATGGGAAGCCATTGAAGGTTTTAAGTATCTATATGACATCATGAGGTTTGTTCTCCAGGAAGCCCATGTCGCTTGACCCCATGATGCCCCAGGATTAGCTATTGTTTAAATCAAACTTTAAAAATGATTCTTAGTCAGACCCAGTGGCTCACACCTGTAATCACGGCACTTTGGGAGTCCGAGGCAGTAGGATGGCCTGAGCCCAGGAGTTTGAGACCAGCCTGGGCAATATGGTATGAGCCCCATCTCTACAAAAAAAATTCTCAGATGTTTAGAATTATATTAGTTACAATCCCTGGTCATGACATACTGTCATTATTTCTCTGAGAATGGATCTCTTTTAGTTTAATTGATTAAATATTTAATAATCTAATAAATACCCTTGATCTCATCATTTAACCAGAAGCAATCACATTGGCAATAACACACACCTATTCCTATTTCACTGTGTAGTGGGTTTCTGTTGTCTTTGCTTACTCATCAGCCGTTCTCCATTGTAGTAACCTAGTGAAAGTTAGATGAGTTAGACATCATCTAGCAAAGCCATTTTAAAAAGAATCTCCCTTTTAAAGACTCTCTCTAGCCAGTGATGGGAAATTCACAACTCCAGCAAGCCACCAGTTTTCTGATAGCGGTTAGAAAGCTGGCCCTCCTATAACGCCTGCCCACTGCTTCCAGCTGGGCTGTCTGTTGACTTCCTTCCATTTACCTGGAACCTGGTAAACATGATCTTCATTCAACCTGGATCAAGCACTTTCCTTGTGTAAGGCGCTGCAGGGAATACAAAGGTGGTTAACACAAGGTTTTTCTGCCCCTGCGGAGTTCATAGTTTAGCAGAGGAGATAAGACAAATACACAAATGATTACAATACAATGCCAAGAGTGCTGTGTACTATAACAGAGGAACAAACAAAGTGTTATTGGGATTCAGACAGAGAGAGAGACAGGGATTAATTCCAGGTAGAGGAAGGTGGAAAAGCTGCATGCAAGAGTTAGCATTTGGGCTGTGCCTTGATGGGAAGTGAAGATGATAGTTTTACAGACTTAGGAGAGGGAACAGGAGAGTGCCATCCAGGCAGAGGAAAAAAACATGGACAAAGATGTGGAGGTGGGAGTGTGCAGGGCTGGTGACTACCAGGGCCTATGGGCATCCATCCTCATCTGCCAGGAGTCTCGCTGTAGAAGTGAAAGGCTAAAGCAGATGCAAGGGTACTGGGGCCACAGTCTCTCACAGTATGAATTGTTTACCTGCCTGTATTCAACGTTACTAATTCCGCCTCCTCCTCCTCCTCCTCCTCCTCCTCCTCCTCCTCCTCCTCCAGGAGGTGTTTGGTGCTTCCCAGGTTGCTTTAGGTGCCTCCCTGTTTACTCTTTAATTTCCCTGGGCTTGCGTTTGTCATAGGCTTTAGCTCTGTCCTGTCTTGGTCGTGGCTCTGTTATCATTGTTTCTTGGCCTCCTCCCTAAGACCATGAGCAATTGAGGGCTGGGACACGCCTACTACACCACTACCTCCCAGGTGCTTAGCACGGTGCCTGGCGTATGGTAGATCTTCAGTATGCAGTTACTAAGTGAATGAATGCAATTTTGGTCCTGTTCCTGCCTACCTGTATCCCTCATTATCCTGCCCATTGGACTTAGAATATGTATTTAGCTCTCCACTTTTTCCTCAGCTATCATTCAAGGTCTTGACTTTGGCTTTTTCTGGTATATGTTTTAATTTTATGCATTATCTTGGGAATCAGATTCAAGCTCTCATTCTGGCCCAACCTGCAAAGAGACACTCTGGATAAAGCCCGTTTCTTCAGCAAACCTGCTCTGCTTTAGCCCCAATATAACACCCCTTGGGCATTTTTCAATTCAGCAATTATTTATGGAGCACCTACCCCTTGCCAGGAACACACAATGAAGGCAGTGTTAGGATGTCCCCCGGTTGACTCACATTTGGCTGTATCCCTGAGTCTCACTAGAAAAACTCAGAGTCTGGAGAAAATGGCAAGTTCCCATGGAGAAGACTGATGTGTCAGCCAGATTAATTCCTTCAGTGCCACTATTAGATGAGTGCTTGGGTCCATCAAGCAAGTCCTGATGGCAGCTACCTCTTCCGATACTCGTTGGGAATCTATCTGGGCTCTTTCAGGGGGAACGGAAGATTGTAATTCTGAAGTGGAACAGAAAGAAATGTAATTGGATCAATGGGCTGTTAATGATGCTATTGAAGAGCTTTCTGCCAGAGCCGTGTTGTGAATGGGGCTGGCCACAGAGAACCCGGCCACAGCCACGTGCGAGCTCGACTTTGACACAAAGCCTTCTGCGGACTGTGAAGTTTTTTTTTTTTTTTTTTTTTTTTTTTTGTATGTGTGATCTCATATAATTCATCATAATTTTCCCTAGCCAGAGAGAGTGTTTTAGTGGGGTCAGGGCAGGCCTGCCAGGCATTTGGCTGTGTGTCTGGGGATGGGAAGAATGATCCACATGGATATTTGTGCTTTGTAGGCTGGTTGCAAGCATCAGATGACTTGTTTGTAGCGGAGTTGTTTCTGATGGGCAGAAATGGGAAGCAAAGTGAGTGCTCATCCATAGGGGAATGGCTGAGTAAGCCATGGTGCTTCCACCCATGGAATGGTATGAGCCCATTAAGGAGAATGAAGGTGAGTGATATCAGGTGACTTGGGGGCTTACTTTTCTTTTTCTTTTTTCTTTTAGATTAATGGGGTACATGTGCAGGTTTGTTACATGGGTGTATAGCCTGATGCTGAGGTTTGAGCTTCTTATGACCTCGTTGCCCAAATAGCAAACCTGGTACTCAGTAGGTCGTATTTCAGCCCCTGCCCCCTCCTTCATTTCCTGCTTTTGGAATCCCCAGTGTCTCTTGTTCCCATCTTTATGTCTGTGTGTATCCAATGTGTAGTTCCCACATATAAGTGAGAATGTGCAGTATTTGGTCTTCTGTTTCTCCATTTATTTGCTTAGGATAACAGCCTCCCGCTGCATCCATGGTGCTGTAAAGAACATCCTTTTATTCTTTTTTGTGGCTGTGTTGTATTCTATGATATATAGGTACCATAGTTTCTTTATCCACCATTGGGGTTGATTCCATGTCTTGGCTACTGTGAATAGCACTGCCATAAAGATAAGAGTGCAGGTGTCCTATTGGTGGAATGACTTACTTTCCTTTGGGTACATATCCGTGATGGGATTGCTGGGTCCAATGGAAGTTCCATTTTTAGTTCTTTGAGAAATCAACTTGGAGGGCTTGCAACAAGGAATTGTTGAATGAGGAAAGCTATGTGGGAACAGTGGGTAGACTATGATCCTATTTCTGTAAAACAATGACTGCCCACACTTATGTGTGTCTATATTTCTGTCTAGAATTAAATGATGATGGATGCTATATAGGAGACCACTGACTGGACTGTCAATATCGGTTTTCTGGTGGGGTGGGTGGTGGAGCAGGTGGGGAGGTGGCATTGGGGGTGGGAATGGAGGGGACAGGGAAACTGAGCCAAAATTGGCAGCAAAAAAATTTTTTCTGTCTGTTTCCTCTTCTCTCTCTGTTTCCACCTCTCTCTCTCTTTCTACTCGTCTCTCTCTCTTTCTCATATGTATATTTTCACACGCAAAGAAATGCTCACTTTTTATGCATTTATGTAAAATGTATATTCAAGGATATACATAAGGTTAAATAATTGGAAAAAAGCAATAAACAAAAGAATCAAGGGACATCTTAAAATTTGTTTATAATTGGCACATATACATGTCTATAAGTATAGTGTGATATTTTGATACATGTATATTTTGTGTAATGATCCAGTAGGGTAGTCAGCATGTCCATCACTTCAAACTTTTACCTTTTTTTTTGTGGTGATCATTTTCAAGCTCCTCTTCTCTGACTATCTTGAAATATGCAATGTGTGGTCGTTAGCTACAGCTGCCCTACTGTGTAACAGAACACAGGAACTTATTCTCCTGACTAACTTTGTACCCCTTGGCCAACCTCTCCCCATTGCTCCTTCTCTCTCCCATCTTCTACCTCTAGTAGCCATCAAGTTACATTACTTATTTTTACTCATAAAACATGTATCAGTGGCACAGTCTGTGCCAGGCATTTTGCTTGGTATGGGCAATACAGTGATAAGATCCAGGACCTATCCTTTAGAAAGTATTTTGTAATCTATCAAAAAAAAAAAAAAAAAAAAAAACTAGCAGGGCCCAGTGACTCATGCCTCTAATCCCAACACTTTGGGAAGCTGAGGTGGGTGGATCACTTGAGGCCAGGAGTTCGAAACCAGCCTGACCAACATGGCTAAACCCCGTCTCTACTAAAAATGTAAAAAATTAGCCATGTGTGGTGGTGCATGTGTGTAATCCTAGCTACTAGGGAGGCTGAGGCACAAGCATTGCTTGAACCCTGGAGGTGGAGGCTGCAGTGAGCCAAGATCATGCCATTGCACTCTAGCCTGGGTGACAGAGTGAGACCCTGTTTCAAAAAAAAGAAGAAAGAAAGAGAGAGAGGGAGAGAGGGAGAGAGGGAGGGAGGGAGGGAAAGAAAGAAAGAAAGAAGAAAGAAAAGAAAGAAAGAAAGAAAAGAGAAAGATACAAACTAGAGTGGTTTCCAATCCTGGCTGCACATCAGAGTCACCACTGAAGGCCGGAGCTTTAAAAAAATACTGATGTCCAGGGCCCCACTCTAGACTAATTAAATAAGAATGTGGAGTGTAGGAACCTGAAGTTTCAAAAATCTACCCGAATATGAAGATTGACAATGGTGGAGAGTGATTGTCTTATAACCTGAATTCTAATACTGTAAGATGAATTATCTTAGACTAAAATATCTGTTAATAACTTTAGGCTAGGCTTTTGCACAGATCACTTTTATTTAATAAAATGCAAAAGCAATTTTGGCCATGTAGAAGCAGTACCTAAATGCCTGTGTGGTGCCATTATTCCCAGGGTGCTGAGCTAAAGGGGGTGGGGGAACCAGGGAGGATGCTGAAGGTTGATGGTTAAGGGTGGTTTGATCTCATGGCCCCTCCCCGTGGTCTCCCAAGGCCACTCCCTGCCATCTGCTGAAGGTTGGTTGCTTTGGCTTGGTGGCATTCAGATAAAAGCAGCACATCCTTGGCCTGCTCTCTTATGTGGCTGAAGCAGTGTGGTTCTGAAATTAACTAGGGGATTTACCTCCTCTGAGATGTTGGCACTTCCTAATGAATTGTTTTCCCGCTTAAAAATACACACTCATGTCATTTAAGGAAACTCAACAGGTGAAGCCCAGTAATTAAGGATCTCTGCAGGAAGGGGAAACTGAAAGCAGCAGCTGGATCTCTTCTTAACAGCACCATTAATCAGCACCACCTGCACAGGGAAAGCCAGACACCCACTGCTATGCAAGCCCAGAGGGCCAGGCTAGTGTCCCTGTCAGGACGGTCACTGTCCCTCATTGTGGAAGAGGTTAGGGCCTCAGCTGTGGTGAGGCAAGTGAGGTGCTTAGGATGCAAATTAAAGCTGCATTCACCCTGCACTTCCCTGAACTTCCATTGTAGGTACCCTGCTGTTAAGGAAGCACCCATTCTCAGGCTCATGCTTGTGCAGAGTCAGCCCCTAAGAGTGAGTGTCACCTTAACTGTTGCAATTTCTTGCCTGATCATAGTTCAAGCACTGGCAAGGTGTGTTGGTTTGGGGACAGACTGTTTGAATCTTCACTTTTCCACTTTCTAGCCCAGTGATTTAAAGCTAGTGATAATGTTTCTCTCTGAGCCTCAGTTTCTTCATCTGGAAGATGAAGAAATGAATGTAGCATATCATATGCTAAGGTGCAGGTTTAATAGTTGACATGACTAGTATTTAATGGGAAAAAATTCTATTTAAAAAGTTGGTTGTTATTTGAATTAGTTGACCTAGGAAGATCATGACGAATCCTTCTGAGACAACTGCATATTTTTTTTTCCCCAGAAAAGTACTTTAATTGGTGTGGTTTGCTTATTTTCAGGGAAATTTCCCCTGGGGTACAGTAGAGATGAGAAAAGCTTAGGTTAAGAAGAGTTGCATTGGTATGAATTTCAAAAAATAGTAATTTTAGGTCTTCTCACAGCTCAGGGAAAGAGGGTCTTGGGTATATTGAGAATTGCAAAAAATTAAAAGGAAACAGAGAAGAGACTTGGTAGAGGACTGCCCCAAAATGACAGCAGCTGGGCTTTGAGGAAAGGCTAGGGAATGTGGAATTCCCTACGGCAGGGGTGAGTGAAGAACTTCAAGACAGAGATAACTGAACTTTGTGGAAGTCATTGCTTATTGCATGCTGTAATCCCCCTCCGTTTCCTGAGAGCTTCAGTAAAGTCAGCTGCATGAAACAGCTCTGTCTTAGAGATCCTGGGGAGAAATTACAGAAGAGACAGGGTCCATTGTGAATTACAGCAGGGTCGTGAGAGGCCATCAACAGAGTTCACTACGGAGAGGTAAGAAATATTTCAGGAGTGGGAATTTAGGCTGAGGTGTGAGTTTGAGCAGGAAGCTCTTGAAAACTGGGCCAAACCAACTTGGAATGAGCAATTGTATACATGTATCCCAAGCACTTAGGATAATGCCTAGTGTATAGTAGGTGCTTTTTAATTATTGGTCGGATTACTGATGTTAACATATGGGCAAGAGGGATTCATGAGCAGGAATTTCAGGCAGTTTTCAGCCTAATATAACGTAAGCTGCTTGGAGAAGTAATGACCTCCCCATCACTAAAAAGGCTGGACTAGTTGAATTCAAGCTTGTGTGGACTAGAAAACTTCTAAACTCATCTGTCAGGTGGATATATACTAGTTAAGTCCATGTTTTTAAGACTGAATGGGCCTGAGTTAAAAGACTGATTCCTGCAACTAGCTGTGTGACATTGAGCAAGTCACCTGACTCCTCTGAGTCTCAGAGTCCCATTCGTAAAATCAGGATGGTGGGACTGCCTACCCTGTGAAGATGCCTGATGCCTGGAGGGTTAAAGGAGAAGATAGGTAATGTATGTAATTGGCTTAGAGCAGTTCCTCCCTGCCAGTAAGTGTATCCTTAAGGACACATAACAACTCTGAGATTGTACAGCTCTGTTACACTCATTTCTAAGGCTGGGGCTGGTGAAATGTCTTCCCACAAGTCTGGAAGATGCACAAATGGAACCTAAGTTTTCTGACTTCCATCCTACTCCTCATCCACTTTACTAGATTGAGTCCCCCACACAGAGAGGAATGAATTGGCCTGTCAGGGCTGGGTGAGAGGCAGGCATTTCTCAGAAGGACCAACCTTCTGAAGGCCTGAAGACAACAGAGGGTCTTCCCAGTGAAGTCATAAACAGTCAAAAGTCTAGATTTTGTGAGTTATTGGAAGATCATCAGAGGGGAAACGATGGTTGCAAGGAGTTGAGTTGTCCTCACTGGAAGGAGAATCTTTAGTGAAGGGACATTAGTTTGTTCCTTAAACAAGGATGGACATACAAGGGCAGACCATCACCTTATGCTATGGTGAAGGAATACTTTTGTTGGAAGATATTTTATAAAGCAGTATCTGTGAAGCTTGCTTGTTGTGAGCCCCTAGGCTGTGTGTGCCTAGAGTAGGAGCTCCATAAGTACTTGTTTAATGACTGGATAGTTTCCGCTCCTAATAGCTTCACCTATCTTCTTGACAATCATAAGTATAGGAAGAGACTTGTGGCTACCATCTGTATTAGTTATTTATTCCCGCGTAACAAATTATTGAAAACTTAGTGGCTTAACACAACTACCTTGTTGATTTATTTACAATTCTGTGAGTCAACAGTTTGGGCTGAGCTCAGCTGAGTGGTTCTTCTGTTGGTCTTTCCTGGGGCTATTCCTGTTCTGCACTCATCTGGGAGCTCTATTAGAGATGGATGGTCTATGACAACTTCACTCCCAATTCTGGAGCTGTCTGTTGACCAGACCTTGCTTCACATGGTTTCTCATCCTCCAGGAGTCTAGCCCAGACTCCGCATATGTCAGTCTCAGGGTAACATTTCAAGAGGGATGTGGTAGATGTTTCTGGTCTGTTATGGTGTAGGCTCTGAATTACCATACCATCACTTCTTTGAAATTGTCTTGGTCAGGGCAAATCACATGACAACGTAAGACTCAAGAAGGCAGAGAAATAGGTTCTATTCCTTAGTGGAAAGGACAGCAAAGCTACATCACAAAGAGGTATGCACATAGGGATGAGAGGAATATGTGACCAACTTTAGTAATCACTGTAATTCTGAATTGACTCATAAGCACTATCAAGAGGGATCACTGTCGTACCCTCGTTCAAAAAGCAGTCCTTGCAGCAATACAGAACAGATAGAAGTGTAGAGAATGTGATTCTGACAAAAATAACATATTTACCTGACCAGTGATGGGTGAGATCTGTGAAAAATCCCGAGATTCTCAAAAGCTCATGATGTACATTTCCATGTTTATGTAGAATATCAATTTCCTGCTGTCTTTGACTTAACCCCGTGTATTCCTAGGCATGTGTATATAAGCCCGGGTTGGTCTCACATTTTTGCCTACTTCCGAGTCAATATGAGACATGTTCCCCCACCTTTTTGTGTTACCACATTATTATAACATAAGGGATGGTTATGTCTCCTGGTTATCTTGAGCCTGAGCAGGTCCTTCTTGGTGATAGCCCAGCAGTTTCTTCCAAGTGTGCCCATATCATGCTATTCTTCTCCAATCTAAATCTCACAAGGAACTAAGGATTTGTGTGCCATCATCTCATTTACACACCTGTTGGTGTTAAATCAACTTCAATACTTTTTCCCTTGTTCTGGTATTTTGGGGGATAAGTTTTTTTCTCTTCGAGTAGTTAAATCTGCCTATTTAAAAAGTAATATTGAACCTGAACACTCTCATCTCTTTTATTCAAAAGTCACTTTTCTGGTGAGCCCCTTCCTGAGCCTACTCTTTAAGAAATTGGACCTCTTCCCAGACAAGCCCAAGCTCCTTTATTTGATTTTTCTCTACCCATAGTAATTAATGCCATCTATAATTCTATATATTATATTTTTTATAGTCTCTCCCTCTCCCCCTCCCTCCCTTTCCCTGTCCCTCTCCCCCTTCCCGTCCCTCTCCCTCTTCCCCTCCCCTCCCCCTCCCTCCCTCTCCCTCTCCCTGTCCCTCTCTCCCCCCTCCCCCTCTCTAGAATGTAAGCTATAGGAAGGTAGGGGATGTTTGTGTGTGTTTGTTTTGGTTACTGTTATATACTCAGCATCTAGAACAGTGCCTTACCTAGTAGATAATACTTGTTGCAAAAATAGATAACTATCAGAGTAGATAATAAATACTTATTGTAAAAATAGATAATTACCTCTTTCTCTCTTTAACAATGTTTCTATTTGTCTATATCTAGTTCTGTCTGTATCTACCTCCATCAGTACATCCATCCATCCAGTTTTCCATCCATCCATCCATCTGTCCATCTGTTCATCCATCTGTCCATTCGTCTGTCTGTCCCTTTGTCCATCTCTTCATCCATTCACCCATCAACCTACCCACTCATTCACTCTTCATCCGTCATGCTAGTGAGCCTGCCTGATTAACACTGTTACGTGTCTTAAATAATAGAAGCACTGAAGACTAGGAGCAGATCAATTAATATCAGAGACTTTCTATGGATCCTCAGGCTCCTTGTTCTGACTGAGCATCTGTCTTTGAGATAAGGAAGTCTGTGGCGAACATAAAGGCAATTCTTTAGTGAAACAGAGACCAGGGCTTGCTACATCTGAGGAACATCATTAGGGAGCAAAAACTCTTTCATGCCTGAAACTTTAAAACACTTAAACTGCACATATTAAAGAATTTCTCTTTTTAATCTCAGAAGCTTTGGTGCCAGGGGGCTGGGAGGGTCATTGTAGTACGGTGAGAATCATTCCATCTTTATTTTATTTTTGAGATTTGTGAGTTGTTCTCTGCCCCTGTGTATTTTGGGGGACTTCTCTGGTTTTAAGCATTTGCTGAGGGATTTTTTTGTTTTGTGGTGACTTTTGGTTGTTGGACAGTCAGGCCAAAGGTGAGAGAAAAAAATACATTCAGGTCAGCTTTCTGGGACCAGTTTTTTTTTTTTTTTTTCAGAGATGCTGTGCATGTGTGTGTGTGTGTATGTGTGTGTGTGTATATATATATATATATATATATATATATATATATACACATACATATATATGTATATATATAATTTTTTTTCTTTTTTTGTTGTACTTTAGGTTCTGGGGTACATGTGCAGATCATGCAGGATTGTTGCATAGGTACACACATGGCAATATAGTTTGCTGCCTCCATCCCCCCGTCACCTACATCTGGCAAGAAAATTTGAGGAGTCCACTCTGTCTCTCTGTCACTGATGGCCAGTATCTGCCTCATGGGGTGGAAGTGAGGGCAGAGTTTCTCTGTGGTTGCATTCCTGAGAGCATCATTAGAAACAGAATGCTCAAGCCATTGTTTTGTTTGGCTCATATGGTATTGATTTTATTTTTCATCTATCCACCCATCCATCCATTCATCTGTTGACATACCCACCCACTCATTTATCCATCTGTCATGCTACTGAGCCTGCCTGGTTAACACTGTTGCATGACTTAAATAATAGAAGAATTGAAAACCAGAAGCAGATCCTAGCATTTTAAAAATCATTTTAATTTTTTTGGATCACAGGCTCTCGTGGCACATCCACGTGGGTCTGCACAAGGCCGCAGGGCAAGGGAGAATTAACATAGCTGGTATGAGGTTGCCATCTTTAGAAAGGCTTGCTTTCAGGCTTGGCTCTTGACCAGCATCTGGGAACTTGGCTTTTCATTGTTCTCTATGTAAAACACTGTTTTGCCCACTTGGGGCACGAAGTACCTGCTTCCCTTCCTGGAGCCTGGAATTTCAATAGTTGTATCTAGTTTTTGTGCTTATGTGACCAACCTCTCAATAAAACACACAACTTACAAAAAATTAGCCAGTCGTGATGGCACGAGCCTGTAATCCCAGCTACTCAGGAGGCTGAGTTAGGAGAATTGCTTGAACCTAGGAGGCAGAGGTTGCAGTGAGCCGAGATCACACCACTGCACTCCAGCCTGGGTGACAGAGTGAGGCTCTGTCTCAAAAAATAATCAATCAATAAATAAAACACCCACACTTTGAGCCTAAATGTGGGCTTCTCTAGGCAGAAACACTGCAAAGATATTGCTAAAATAATATATTCACCATGATCCCTAGGGCTAGAGAGAAGTGGGGAGAATGCTGGGAGCCTGTGCATGGATTCTTCCAGATTCTACCTGCTGTGTCCCCTGCCCCTTGCTGATCCTATAATAAACCATAGCTGTGAGTACACTTGCTTCTCCATCTTGTACATCTTCCTAGTGCATTATCAGATGTGTCTCTGATTTGTCTCTAGGTTCATATCCTTTCATCCCCACCACCTCACTCCAGATATTTACATTTCCTACCTTTAATTGGCCACCGTTTATGCTTAATGTATATCTTTTGTTTGCATGTATTCTTGAGGAATATATATTTTGTGTGCATATATGTTTATTCCTAATATAGTTCTGTATTAATTGTGGGACATGACACCGAATCAGTATCTCATTTGTTTTATACTTTAAGTGCATATAGTAAAGTTGACTCTTTTTCTGATGCATGGTTCTATTAATTTTAACGCATATGTAGATTCATGTAACTACTATGACCACAACCAATATACAGAACACTTTCATCATCCCAAAGAAGTCCTTCATGTTATTCCTCATAGTTGCCTGCTTCCCCCACTCATAGCCCCTGGCACCCACTGACCTGTCTCCATCATTATGATTTTGTCTTTTCAAGAAAGTCATGTTATGGAGTGAATGTTTGTGTCCTTCTGCAGTTTCCCAAGCTGAATTATAATCCCCAATATGATGCTATTTTGAAGTGAGGCTTTCGGGAGGTAATTAGATCATGAGGGTGGAGCCCTCGTGAATGGGATTAGTGCCCTTATAAGGGGACCCCAGAGAACTCTCTCATGCTCTTTCTACCACATGCAGATATAATGGGAAGTTGGCCATCTGCAACCTGGAGGAGGGCCCTGTACCTGGAGGAAGGCCCTCGCCATGCTGGCCCTGACCATATTGGCACCCTGATCTTGGACTTCTAGCTTCCATAATTGTGTGAAATAATTTTCTGTTGCTTGTAAGTTAACCAGCTTGTATTTTGTTACATAGCAACCTGAGGGGACTAAAATAATAACGTTTTGAGGCTGGCTTATTTCACTCGGGGTAATGCCTGTGAGATTCATTCTGGTTGGTATGCATCAGGAGTTTGTTTGTTGTTTGTTTTTAATTGCTGAATAGTATTCCATGGTGTGGTTGTCTGTTTATCCACTTCCTCTTTGGAGGATATTTGAACTTTCTCCAGTTTTTGGTAATTACGAATAGAGCTGCTATACATTTGTGTATCTGCATATAGTGTTTTTCTTTCTTTCTTTCTTTCTTTCTTTCTTTCTTTCTTTCTTTCTTTCTTTCTCTCTCTCTCTCTCTCTTTCCCTCCCTCCCTTCCTCCCTCCCTCCCTTCCTCCCTCCCTCCCTTCCTTCCTCTTGCATTTTTTTTTTTTTTTTTTTTGGAGTCAGTTCTGTTGCCCAGGCTGGAGTGCAGTGGCACCATCTTGGCTCACTACAACTTCCACCTCCCGGTTTCAAGCGATTCTCCTGCCTCAGCATCCCGAGTAGATGGGACTATAGGCACCCAACATCACACCCAGCTAATTTTTGTAATTTTAATAGAGACAAGGTTTCACCATGTTGGCCAGGCTGGTTTCAAGCTCCTGACCTCAGGTGATCCACCTGCCTTGGCCTCTCAAAGTTTTAGGATAACAGGCATGATCCACTGTGCCTGGCCTTGCATATAGGTTTTTGTACAAATATGTTTTTATTTCTTTAGGATACCCAGGGTGGGATTACAGGGTCAAATTATAAGTGTATACTTAACTTTATAAAAAACTGCCAAACTGTTTTCGAGAAGGGCTATGCCATTTTGCTTTTCTACTGGCAGTATATGAAAATTCCTAATTACTCTGCATGCTTGCCAGTACTTGGTATTGTCAGTTGAATCCCTATCTCTAGAAAGTCCCCCATTCTAAGTTTTATTTGTTGTTATGGTATAATTAACATAAAGAGCACAGATCTTATGTGGACTGCTTAATGTTTTCTTACATACGTATAGATCTTGTGTAATCACCACCTGGATGAACACATAGAATGTTTCTAGCACTGCAGAAATCTCCCTGCAAAGCCTTAAAGTCTATCCTTTCCAAAGAAACCAGTGTAATGACTTCTAACACCGTTGGTTAGTTTTGCCTGATTTTCAACTTCGTTAAAGGAGGCATTCTGTATCTATTCTTTGTGCCTGGCTTCTTTTGCTCAATAGGATGTCTATGAGATTTGTCCATGTTGTGTAGTTTGTCTATTTTCATTGTTGTATTGTATTCTATTGTATGGATATACCTCAATTTCTTTATTAACAACTGACTGTTTCTGTTTTGGGGCTATTGTGGATTAAACATGCACACGTCTTTTGGTGGACACAAACACTCATATCTCCTGAGTATAATTTCAGGAGTAGAAATGCTGGTTCAAGCTATTAATATTGAGCTTTAGTAAATACTAGCAAATAAATTTCCAAAGTACATGTGCCAAGTTACTCTTCCAATGTGTACACTTTGAAAAAGATTGATGTATGTGGAATTGTACTAATCATCTCATGCTGTTTTTTTTAACTCCCCCTCCTCAGTCTCATTAAAGCTGTAAGGTCCATCTCTATTGCTATTTGTACATCTAAAATGTCACTTCTGGCCGGGTGCAGTGGCACACACCTGTAATCCCAGCACTTTGGGAAGCAGAGGTGGTGGATCACCTGAGGTCAGAGTTCAAGATCAGCCTAGCCAACATGGAGAAACCCCCTCTCTACTAAAAATACAAAAAATTAGCTGGGCTTGGTGGTAGGCACCTGTAATCCCAGCTACTTGGGTGGCTGAGGCTGGAGAATCACTTGAACAGGAGGTAGTGGTTGCAGTGAGCTGAGATTGCGCCGCTGCACTGCAGCCTGGGCAACAAAAGTGAAACTCCATCTCAAAAAACAGAAAGAAAAGTGTCATTTCTAATACTCCATGGTATTTGCTCATCCACTTTTACCTGCCTGCTTCCCCAGTGATAGACAACCTCATTACCTCCACCTTCCACGAATAACCTTGCAATGATTATTTCTGTATGTGTCTTTCTAAGGAGCTTTGTAAGACTTTCTTATAGAACTGCTGGTCCTTGTGTCTGTGAATCTTCCTTTGACTAAATAGTAACAAGTCACACCAGTGTACCCTCCACCCACTGTGCCTGAGGGTTCCTATGTCCTCACTTTTCTGGCAGTATTTGTCCTTATTGAACTTTGTCTGCATGTGAGGTATGAAATATGTCCTTCATGTTTTAATTTGTATTTATCTGCATACAAATACATTTTAACTTCTTTTTATATTTGTTTAATGTTTATGTACGCTGAGCTGTGTTTCTTAAAAGCAGCATTTTTCTTTTTTTTTTGAGACAGAGTCTTGCTCTGTCACCAGGCTGGAGTGCAGTGGAGCAATCTCAACTCACTGCAACCTCCGCCTCCTGGGTTCAAGTGATTCTTCCGCCTCAGCCTCCCGAGTAGCTGGGACCACAGGAGCGTGCCACCACGCCCGGCTAATTTTTTTGCATTTTTAGTAGAGATGGGGTTTCACCATGTTGGCCAGGATGGTCTTGATATCTTGATCTCGTGATCCGCCCACCTCGGCCTCCCAAAGTGCTGGGATTACAGACGTGAGCCACTGCGCCTGGCCAAAAGCAGCATTTTTCAACTTTGGCACTGCTGACATTTTGGGCAGGAAAGTTAGTTGTTGGGGGCGGGAGTAGGCTGTCCTGTGTACTGCAGCATGTTTAGCAGCATCCCTGGCCTCTACCCACCAAATGCCAGTAGCACCCTCCACCCCGAATTGTGACAACCAAAAGTGTCTCCAGATATTCCTAAATGTCCCTTAGGGAGCAAATTTGTCCCTAGTTGAGAATCAGTACTGTAAAGGGACCAGATGAAGCAGATACTGATTAAGAATAAAATAGCATTGGTATAAGCCATTGAGTTTAGCATTGGAGAGTGGAGTTACAGGGGGATGGAAATTTGGGTTCCTAGAATGCTGAATTATTACCTTCTCTGACTTAACTAGTACCAGTAGCATCAACATCCGGAGTTCTAGTCCTTCACATTTTCTTATCCTCGCTACCCATTGACTTTTGTCTTAGAGGTTTGCAGCTTGAGAGCCAGGCAAACCTGGCTGACAGCGTCACTTAAGGGGATGGTAGAGCACAGAAGTGGGGGCTTGAGAAGGTCAGGTTAGGGTTAGAGCCAGTCAGAGAAAGATTCCATCTGCAGCTGAGGCAAAATGAGGCAGATGTGGCTGGAGAAGTGGTGCTCCTTTGCAGAACTAGAGGTGGACCTTGGGGTCTGGAGTTGGGTGGATCAGGAGCCGATTAGGTCCAGGGAAAGTGACTCTGTGCATCTTAATGGTATTGGAGACTTGCTTTTGAGGATGCCAGGTGCACCACTCACCTTATTTTTTCTTTCCTGAACACTGTAATGTTGTTCCTGCCTCAACACATTTGGGCATGATGTTCCCTCTGCCTTGAAGGTTCTTCCTTTTAGGCTGAAGATGGCTAAATCCTTCTCATCATTTGGGTTTTGGCTTGAATATCACTTTGGGCCAACCTGTTGTTGACTGCTATATTCCCAGCCCTGAGAATGGTGTTGAATGAATTATAAATTTACCATGATCAGCATTTTATAAATAAGAAAAAAATGTAGAGAGCTGAAATAACTTGTTTAAGGTCACATTAAGCCATTAAGTAGAAGAGTTGGGATTTGAACTCATGGTCTTCAAACCCGTGGTCTTACCACTAATTTAACCTCTGTAGTAAAGTGAGAAGTATATGTTTAGTCTTTGTCCTAGTTCTTGACATGGAACTTCTAAAACCCCTGGAGTTTTCTGAATGATGCGTTTAGGGGAGCATCTTTTGTTGTTCATAACAAGTCCTTTACAACCATTCCTGAGTTTCTGCAAATGAGGGGACTCTTGGTGACTGTAGATAGATTCAGGAAGAGACTGGCTATAGAGAAACCAACCCCATAATTAAAAGGTTAGAGCTTTTAGGCTCACTGCCCACCACAACACTTTACTTCCCACCACAAGGAGAGGAGACAGGCTGGAGTCAACACCATTAACCTAATGACCAAACAGCCAATGGTTTAATCACACCTATGTAATGGAACCTCCATAATACCTCTAAAGGAAGGGATTCAGAGAGCTTCCAAGATGGTAAGCACATAGAGCTTGGGAGGCTGGTGTGCTCTGGGCCCTTCCCCCATACCTTTCCCTATGCTTCCCTTCTATTTGTCTGTTACTGACTTTCATCCTTTATAATAAACCAGTAGTAGTAATTAAAACACTTTTCTGAGTTCTATGAGTCATTTTAAATTATCAAATCTGAGAGTGGGTTGCAGGAACCCCCGATTTATAGCTGGTTGCTCAGAAGTACAGGTAGCAACCTGGGATTTGCAACTGGCCTCCGAAGTAGGGGGCAGTCTTGTGGGATGGAGCCCTTCACTCATGGGATCTGATGCTAACTCCAGATAGATAGTGCCAATGTTTAACTGAATTATAGAATACCCATTTGGTATACACAGAGAATTGGAGGATTGCTTAGTGTGAGAAAACCCATATGTTAGGTCTGTAAAAAGTTCATAACCTCCATCTTTGAAATCAGATGATAATCCCTATCCAAATTAGCAAATATTCAAGCATGAGTCTGGCAGTGCCCTAGACACTGGAATACCATGGGGAAGAAGAAGGCAAGGGCTCTGGCTTGGTGGAACCCACAGTCTGGTGATTGACCTACAAGAAGAGTGTGGTGAGTACAGACAGGGGAGACCTGGGGAGTAGGCGCTGGCCAGTGTTGAAGAGTATGGAGTTATGGAGAGGATTGTTCTAGGAAGAGATGTCCTATGTGATAAGAACCGGATGACTTTGAGGAGCTGACAAAAGTTCTAGTTCATTGGAGGGCAGATGAGCAGTTCAGGGGTGGAAGGTCAGCATGGTGTAGGGACCTTGACCTATAGTTCAGGGGTGGAACTAAGGTCAAGTTTTAGGTCAAGGGAATGTTAGGTTAAAGTGTAGCTCATGAGATGGCAAGAAATGGGCTACATTTTCTATCCCTAGAAAATCTCATGATAACATTTATGAAATTTAAAGACCCAAGGAGGATTTAGCAATAAACCAAGAACAGAGTGCTTCATTGAATAAGGCCATGAAGCATGCACACACCAACCTATATCAGAGACTCAGGTCTCAGAATACTGAAGACATCTAGAGTTAGGGCATTTCTAGGTGACTCTTATTTGCCTTGGTAACCCAAATGGCCAGCCCTGGCTTTGATGGGGTTTCTCAGCCAGGTGGCCATATGGGGGCCCAGCTAGCTCCAGGAGGTAAATTTATTAACTAATTATTTAATGAACCATTTATCAATCAGATAACTAGCCAACACATCAAATTCAGCAATTAGGCGTTGAATGCCTGATATATGCTACATACTGTTCTAGATGATTGGTGGGGGAACATTGAATGAAAAAGCACAACTCCTGCCTTCATGGAACTTCTCAAGGGAAGAGAGAGTAAATGGATGAGTACAACATGCAGCGTGTTAGGTGGGATAAGAGTGGTGGGAAGGGATAAAGCAGGGAAGGGAATAGCAGGTAATAAGGAGGAGAGGGACTTACAGAAATAAATAGAGTGAGAAAGAGGTGACATCTGAGCAAAGTTCGAAGGGAGCTTGGGGAGAGAGCAGGTGCAAATGACCTTGAAGTGGAAGTGTCCTTGACATATCTGAGAAGTGGCAAGGAGGTTGGTGGGGCTAGAGTCCAGGGAGCCCGGGGGTGAGTAGAAAGAAGCAAAGCCTACGATCTCTGCAACTTGATGGCAGGCATCCCCAAAGCCTTCCCCTGGAAATTGTGACGAGGTTGTCCAGGCTGTGGACCTGTCAGCTGGAGCAGTTGGCGCTGACTGGCTGGTGTTAATTACATGTCTCCAGCTTTAGTTCCTCAGTCAGGGTGGCTTAACTTAGATTAAGTCTTTGATTTAATGCAAGGTTTGTATCCCATGTGCTTAAGAATATGGCTTGATTTAACTGTTGAATCTGTAAATTGACCTTCCAGCTGGGAATCTTTCTAATCTTTCAATTAGATCTAAAGATGCTCACTCTGTTTGCAGAGGGATAGATACCATTGCATGTCAAGGACTTTCACATCTGTACAGAAGTCCCAAGGGAGATTCAGTTGACTTGGGCTATTCTTAGGAGAAACCCTAGCTGTTCTGGGGATAGCTTTCTTCCTTGCAATATACCCTCCATGCTTACAGGGAGGGAAAATAAGAAAACCCCAAGCAAGAACTTTAAAGGAAAAAAGAACACTAACATGGAGCCTCAGTGTTCTTGACATGAAACAACATCCTATTGTTTTTTGCTTAAAAACATAAGAAGAAGAGTGGGGTGGGAAGAGATACCTCCAGGTTTGGCCATTCAGTCATTCAGACTATTTATTGAGTAACTTTCATGTGGCAGTCACTCTCCTGGGTGTTGAGGATAGGACAGTGAACAAAATAGACAAAAGTTCTTAACCTCATAGATCTACATTCTAGTGGGATGGTGGGAAGGGAGAGACATTTTAGAAAGAGGAATAATGCTACATGTTAGAGGACAGAAAATTCTATAAAGAAAAGCAAAGCAGAGCCAGGGCCCAGGGAATTTTAAGAGAAGTGGAGTCCCAATTGTAAATAAGTTGGTGATATGGTTTGAGACTGTGTCCCCACCCAAATCTCATCTTGAACTGTAATCCTCACATGTCAAGGGAGGGACCTGGTGGTGGGTGACTGGATCATGGGGGCACTTTCTTCCATGCTGTTCTTGTGATAGTGGGTGAGTTTTCATGAAAGCTGATGGTTTTATGAGTGACTGTTTCTCCTGCTCTCTTCTCTCGCTTGCTGCCATGTAAGGCATGCCTGCTTCTCCTTCTGCCATGATTGCAAATTCCCTGAGATCTCCCCCACCATGCAGAACCATGAATCAATTAAATCTCTTTTCTTTATAAATCACCCAGCCTTGGGCAGTTCTTTATAGCCGTGTGAAAATGGACTAATAATGGTCAACATTTTCTTTTTGTTACTATTAAAGAAATTACTGGGAAAACTGGTGACATATTAATAAAGTTTTTTATTCCTTAAGGATTTAAGGATCTTTTTTTCCCCTTTTTAAAAAATTATACTTTAAGTTCTAGGGTACATGTGCAGATCATGCAGGATTGTTACATAGGTAGGCACATGCCATGGTAGTATTAATAAAGTTTGTGGATTAGATAGTGGTAATAAGTCAATGTAAATCTCCTGACTTTATGTAGTAGTTACCTAAGAAAATGACCTTCATCTTAGGAAATACACATTGAAGTGTTCAGGGGTAAAGGAATATCATGACCCCAATGTACTCTCAAACAATTCATAAAAATACAGATGCAGTGTGTATGTATCAAGAAAAGATGATAAAGCAAGTGCGGTAAAATACTGACAATTTGGGAAAGATGAGGTAAAAAGGGTATATGAGAGTTTTTTTTTCTTTGACACTGTCTTACTCTATTTCCCAGGCTGGAGTGTGGTGGCACAATCACAGCTGACTGCAGCCTCGACCTCCTGGGCTGAAGCCATCCTCCCACATCAGCCTCCCAAGTTACTGGTACTACAGGTAAGCACCACCATGCTTGGCTAATTTTTTATTTTTATTTTTAGAGATGGGCGTCTTGATATGTTGTTGTCTAGGCTGGTCTTGCCCTCCTGGACTCAAGCAATGCTCTCACCTCAGCCTCCCAAAATGCTGGGACTACAGGCATGAGCCACTGCACCCAGCCTGTATATGAGAGCTCTCTGTACCAAGCTTATAACTTTCCTGTTAGGATCAAATAATGTCAAAATCTGAAAAAAAATTACAAAACAAGCAAGGTGGTCAGGGAACCATCACGACTTCTTATGCTCATCGCCAGCCCCTCTGCTGTCCCATGTTCAACACAATCACTTTACTGAATTATGTGTTGCCCTCTTTTCTTCTCTCTCTGCAGCTCCCTCCAAATACTCACTTTCAGAATTTTCTGCCTTTGTTTGCCTGTGCCAGAAATGACTTTTCCTCCTTTTCTCCCTGGAAAACTGCTATTCATCCTTTAAAACCCTTCTTTGTAGAAATATATCTTTGTTGTTTCCTACTCTCTCCAAAGAGAAGAAATAGCCCCTTCCTTTGTGTCTTGTTATTCTTAAATTATTGCATGTAAAACATTATTATTTTTGTTTTGATGTAAGTCATCTGCTCTCTCCTCCTCACTGTCAGTACCATGTGTCTCATAAGGCATGGGTCTCATTCATCTTTCTGTCCCCAGCCTAGCCTGGTACCCAACCCAGGGTGGCAGCTCAGTAGCACATTGTTGAAATGAACAGAAAGGTCTGATTGGAGCACAGGAGCTTGGGGGACAGTTTGCACAGTGAAGGAAGGGGTCCTGATAGAACAAGCTAGCATCAGTTCAGTCTGCAGAAAGACCTTTCTATGATGGCAGACATTGACATATCTGTAGTCAAAAGTTGTCTGGGGAATGTTACAGTGCAGAGAGACATCTGCAGAATGTTTACTTCCTAGGGCTGAGGATGGTAACTGGGTGCAGGGCAAGGGAATCATGGGGGTGAGGTCATGGAGAGAAGTGTGACTTAGGTTGGTCTAAAAATAAATTGCCAGGGGTAGGTTGACCAGTTACCCTTTGGCATTAAATGACCAAGACTTCTATTGACCAGGATCCTTGTTAAGTTTTCTTGCCATGCTGAACTCTAAAATCGACATGAATTCAGGGCTGAACAGAAGCTCACAGGTCATTAATCCAAACTCCATGGAATGCTCACACTCCCTCATTACTTTGATACCCATGGTTTTTAAGGCTCAAAAGAAGGGTGACCGTGAATGTTAACCTTCCAAGTGGAATATAGAACACATGACTGTTAATGGACCTATTTCATTCTCCCTGGGTGCCCTGGGAACAGAGATTCTATGTGATACGTGACACAATTCTCAGTCATTGTAGCTATCGATATAGTTCAAGTGAGGCTTCTGCCTAAAGTGGGGAGACTCAAGCACAAATAAATTGGGGCAGGAAGATAGAGTCATGTGGGTTCTGTAGGAGTCTGCTAATGAGGGAACAAAAGAGAATACCATGAAATGGAATAGTGTGGTGGTTAAATAAAAAGTCTTGGGGACAAACAGCTCTGGGCTTGAGTCATAGCCCAGTCATTCACCAGCCATGAGACCTCAAGCAAGGTGCTTGTCTTCTTTGAGCTTTAGTGTCTGCATCTATGAGGTGGGAAGAATCATCATACTTACCTTGAAGGGTCCTTAAAAGGGTGAAATAAGTTAATGTTGGTAAAGTGCTTGGTTTAGTTGATGATATATAGTAAGGGCTCAATAAATTTTGTTAATAACATAATACAAATTATTATTTTTTATTTTATTAGGATTATTACTTAGAGACAGCATCTTGCTCTGTCACCCAGGCTGGAGTGCAGTGGCACAATCACAGATCACTGCAGCCTCAAACTCCTGGGCTCAAGTGATTCTTCTGCCTCGGCCCCAAGTAGCTGGGACTACAGGCATGCACCATTGTACCTGGCTGTTTTTAAATTAAAATTTGTTTTAAAATTAAACTTGCTATGTTGCCCAGGCTGGTCTTGAACTTCTGACCTAATGCAATCCTCCTACCTTGGTTTACCAAAGTACTTAGGGGTTACAGTGCAAAGGGATTACAGACATGAGTGAACCACTGCACCTGGCCTAATTTTAAAGTACAAATAATGGAACTCATTTTCTAGCCTGTCTCTTCTATTATTCTATGAGCATTTCAAAGCAGTGCTGTGTCTGACATATCTGTGATGTCTCCTCATCCCCTTCAAAGGCTGGCACGGAGAAGATGCTTGATGAATGTGTTTCTTGAATTGAGTTAAAGCCACCCTTCTTGCAGCCTAGATTTTGTTTCTAGGAAGGGCACCACGTCCACTTAGTTCACAGCTGTGTTCTGAGCATGGAGCATGGTACCTGGTACGTGGGGGGCAATTAATTATTTGTGGACTGATAGAAGAATGAATGATAGGAGCAGCAAGCAAGGTTTCTGAGAGTCATGCACAATCACGCTGCATGCATGCACCAGAGACTATAGGCAAGGCTGCTGGGTTCTTAGGTGTACAATTCAGCACTTCTCTATGTAATATGTAGCATTGTATTAAGTCTGATTTACTGATGTGTACACAGTAAACATTGCGGAAGGATAGGTACCAAACTGTCCCCAGGAGTTTCCTGAGGGTTGGACCTCTTGCTTTTTACTATACACTTGTCTATTGCTTGATGCTTTTATGCTAAGTATGAATTACTTTGGCAATTAAAACACCAAATAAGATAAAGTAATAAAATATTGAAGAAGGAGAGAGGGAAAATGAAGAAGAAAGAAGAACAGAAATGAGCAGATTTTTTTGCAAGAAAAATGTCAGGCACAGGTGGGAGGGAATAATCCTTGGGGGTGAATTTTGCCCCTCCCAGACCTCAGATATTATCCTCCAGCCCTGCAGGGGGCACTGTCTCTTCTTTGTACGTCTTTAAATGTCAGGGTCCCACTGCAGACAAGGGGTGAGCTGAGGACATTTTCACACTTTTAGGGCAGTGTTTTGTTTGGAATAATGCTAACAACTCATGAGAAGAAAGATTTTTGCAGCTGGACATATCTGGGTCAGGATGCCAGCTCCATTATTTGCTAGCTGGACAAGTTATTTCACCTCTTGAGATCAGTGTTTTAATCTCTAAAAGGGGACTAATAAATATCTACCTTCTAGCGCTGCAGCCTTAGAGGACTAAGTGAGGCAGTAAAATCCTTCAGATACTGATGATGATGATGATGGCAGTTAGTTGGTATGGATAGCCAATCAGCTACTAATTCACACCCATGTTTCTTCTATCTATCTGTCTTCATCCTGAGAACACAAACATGCATGTTTTCAAATTTTCAAATGCTTTTCCAAAAATAGCATATGCCTTTTTCCCTTCTTTTTTGAAGTGACAAGGTCTCACTCTCTTGCTCAGGCTGAAGTGCAGTGGTGGGATCATGGCTCACTGCAGCCTTGACCTCCTGGGTTCAAACGATCTCCTGCTTCAGCCTCCAAAGTAGCTGGGACTACAGGTGCACACCACTGTATCTGGCTGCTTTTTGTATTTTTCTTAGAGACAGGGTCTCACAGTGTTGCCCAGGGTGGTATTCAATACCTGGTCTCCAGCAATCTTCCTGCCTCAGTCTTCCAAAGTGCTGAGATTACAGGCATGAGCCATCTTACCTGGCCAACAGATTGTTTAAATATTTGTTTCTTTAAAAATATTTTTAGATTCAGGGGATACATGTGTAGATTTGTTACCTAGGTATATTCTGTGATGTTGAGGTTTGGGGCTCCACTGATCCCATCACCCAGATACTAAGCTTAGTACCCAATAGTTGGTTTTTGTGCTATTTTAAAATTGGGTTTTATTGGGCTTCCCTAGAGGTCCTAATCTGGTAATCCTATGTAGTGTGTTTTGGTACCATATGATCTTGGTAAGTTTACAGTAGGTTTTATTGATCCATCTTCTCTAACTCTTCATAAAGCTGCTATTTTATAATTTGTTCAGTAATTTCGTCAGATAATAAGTTCAAGAGATCTATGGTACAACATGGTGAATATAGTTAACAATAATGTATTATATTCTTGAAATTTGCTTAGGGAGTAATGTGTGAGGTAATGCATGTTAATTAGCTTGATTTGCCATTTTACAATGTATATATATTTCAAAATACGATGTGTCACATAACAAATATAATATATGCAATTTTTATTAGTCAAATTATAAAACTGAAAGGATCGAAGATGGCTGAATACGAACAGTTCTGGAGTGCAGTTCCCAGTGAGAACAGCGCAGTGGGTGAGTGCTCACCACATTTCCAAACAAGTTTTCACTGCCCACAGACCAGGAGATTCCCAGCCAAAAAGTGCCACGAGTTTCCAGGGTGGTGGTTTCAGCCAGTGCCTCATCGGCACACAGAAACTCACACAAGTCTGGGTGGCTGTTTCAACTGGTGCCTGGAACACCTGGGAGACAGAGCTGCCCATTCAACCGAAAGGGAGGGGGCTGAGACGGAGCCAGGTGATCTGGCTCAGCGGGTACCACCCCCATAAAATAAGCAATCTGAAACACTCTGGATTGAGAGTTTCACAGCAAGCACAGCTGGACCCAGGACAGTCCAGCTCAGTGGGGAAGGGCATCCCCCACTACTGGGGCAGTCTGCCACTACCAAGGCAGTTTACATAGCAGCTGGGCAGAGCCTGCAGCAGCTCAGCAATACCTCTGCTGGCAGACTGTGACTAGACTACTCCATGAAGGGCAGGGCATCTATGAAAAAAGGCAGCAGCATAACAGGAACTTATAAATAAAGCTGACCTTCCTAGGACAGGGCACCTGGGAAAAGAGGCGGTTATGAATTCAGCTGCAGCAGACTTAAAGGTACCTGCCCAGCAGCTCTGCACAGAACAGCGGAGCTCGCAGCACAGCACTTGAGCTCCTATAAGGGACAGACTGTCTCCTCAAGAAACTCCCCTATCCCCATATACCCAAAGAGACACCTCATAAAGGAGAGCTCAGGCTGACATCTGGTGGGTACCCTTCTGGGACGAAGATAGCAGAGGAAGAAACTGGCAGTGGCACCGCTTGCTGTTCTACAGCCCCCACAGGTGATCCCCAGGCAAGCGGGGTCTGGAGTGGACCTCCAGTGGTCCTGTAGCAGAGGGGCATGACTGTTAGAAGGAAAACTAAGAAGCAGAAAGAAATAGCTTCAACATTAACAAAAAGGATGTCCACTCGGAGACACCATCCTAAAGTCACCAACTACAAAGACCACAGGTAGATAAAGCCACTAAGATGGGAAGAAACCAGTGCAAAAAGGATGAAACGACAAAAAACCAGAAAGCCTCTCCTCCTCCAAGGGGTCACAACTCCTCACCAGCTAGGGATCAAAGATGGATGGAGAATGAATCTGATGAATTGACAGAAACAGGCTTCAGAAGGTGGGTAATAACAAAGTTCTCAGAGCTAAAATAACACATGCTAACCCAATGCAAAGAAACTAAGAACCAAGAAAAAAGGTTAGTTGAGATGCTAACTAGAATAAACAGTTTAGAGAAGAATGTAAATGACTTGATAGAGCTGAAAAACACAGCATGAGGAATTCACAAAGCATACGCAAGTTTTAATAGCCTAATCAACCAAGCAGAAGAAAGGATATCAGAGATTGAAGATGAACTCAATGAAATAAAATGAGAAGGCAAGAATAGAGAAAAAAGAGTGAAAAGAAAGGAACAAAGCCTCCAAGAAATATGGGACTATGTGAAAAGACCTAATCTACGTTTGATAGGTGAACCTGAATGTGATGGAGAGAATGAATCCAACCTGGAAAACACTCTTCAGGATATTATCCAGGAGAACTTCCCCAAACTAGCAAGGCAGGCCAACATTCAAGTCCAGGAAATACAGAGACCACCACAAAGATATTCCTCAAGAAGAGCAACACCAAGGCACATAATCGTCAGATTCACCAGGGTTGAAATGAAGGAAAAAATGCTAAGTGCAGCCAGAGAGAAAGGTCAGGTTACCCATAAAGGGAAGCCCATCAGAATCACAGTGGATCTCTCTGCAGAAACCCTACAAGCCAGAAGAGAGTGGGGGCCAATTTTCAACATCCTTAAAGAAAAGAACTTTCAACCTAGAATTTCATATCCAGCCAAACTAAGATTCATAAGTGAAGAAGAAAGAAAATCCTTTATGGACAAGCAATTGCTGAGAGATTTAGTCACCACCAAGCCTGCCTTAAAAGAGCTCCTGAAAGAAGCACTAAACAAGGAAAGGAACAACCAGTACAAGCCACTCCAAAAATGTACCAAATGGTAAAAACTATCAACACAATGAAGAAAGGGTGTCAACTAATGGGCAAAACATTCAGCTAGCATCAAAATGGCAGGATCAAATTCACACATAACAATATTAACCTTAAATGTAAATGGACTAAATGCCCCAATCAAAAGACTGGCAAATTGGATAAAAAGTCAAAACCCATCAGTGTGCTGTATTCAGGAAAGCTATCTCATGTGCAAGCTCAGCAAAGCTATCTCACACACATAGGCTAAAAATAAAGGGATGGAGGAAGATTTATCAAGCAAAAGGACAGCAAAAAAAAAACACAAACAAACCAAAAAAAAAAAAAACAGGAGTTGCAATCCTAGTCTCTGATAAAATGGACTTTAAACCAATAAAAATCAAAAGAGACAAAGAAGGGCATTACATAATGGTAAAAGGATCAATGCATCAAGAAGAACTACTGATCCTAAATATATACCCACCCAATACAGGATCACCAAGGTACATAAAGCAAGTTCTTAATGACCTACAAAGAGACTTAGACTCCCACACAGTAATAGTGGGATACTTTAACACTCCACTGTCAATATTGGACAGATCAATGAGACAGAAAATTAATAAGGATATCCAGGACTTGAACTCAGATCTGGACCAAGTAGACCTAATAGACATCTACAGTAATCTCCACCCCAAATCCACAGAATATACATTCTTCTCAGCACCGCATGGCACCTACTCTAAAACTGACCACATAATTGGAAGTAAATCACTCCTCAGCAAATGCAAAAGAATGGAAATCATAAGAAACAGTCTCTCAGACCACAGTGCAGTCAAATTAGAACTCAGAATTAAGAAACTAACTCAGAACTGCACAACTTCATGGAAACTGAACAACTGGCTCCTGAATGTTGACTGGATAAACAATGAAATGAAGGCAGAAATAAAGATGTTCTTTGAAACCAACGAGAATGAAGACACAATGTACCAGAATTTCTGGGACACATTTAAAGTAGTGTCTAGAGGGAAATTTATAGCAATAAAAGCCCACCAGAGAAGCGAGGAAAGATCTAAAATCAACACCCTATTGTCAAAATTGAAAGACCTGGAAGAGCAAGATCAAAAAAACTCAAAACCTAGCAGAAGACAAGAAATAACTAAGACCAGAGCAGAACTGAAGGAGATAGAGACACAAAAAAATCCTTCAAAAGATCAATAAATCCAGGAGCTGATTTTTGAAAAGATCAGCAAAATAGACAGACCACTAGCCAGATTAATTTAAAAAAAAAAGGGAGAAGAATCAAATAGATGCAATACAAAACGATAAAGGGGATATCACCACTGACTCCACAGAAATACAAACTACACTCAGATTACTCCAAACAACTCTATGCACATAAACCAGTAAACCTGGAAGAAATTGATAAATTCCTGGACACTTGCACCCTCCTAAGCCTAAACCAGGAAGAAATTGAAACCTTGAGCAGATCAATAACAAGGGCTGAAGTTGAGGCAGCAATTAATAGCCTACCAACCAAAAGAAGTCCAGGTCCAGATGAGTTCACAGCTGAATTCTACCAGACGTATTAAGAGGAGCTAGTACCACTCCTTCTGAAACTATTCCAAACAATACAAAAAGAGGGAATCCTTCCCAAAACATTTTATGAGACAAACATCATCCTGATACCAAAACCTGGCAGAGACTCAACAAAAAAAGAAAACTTCAGGCCAATATCCATGATGAACATAGGTCCAAAAATCTTCAATAAAATACTGGCAAACCGATTGCAACAGCACATCAAAAAGCTTATCCATCATGCTCAAGTAGGCTTAATTCTGAGGCTGCAAGGCTGGTTCAACATATGCAAGTCTATAAACATAATCCACCACATAAACAGAACCAAAGACAAAATCCACATGATTATCTCAATAGACGCAGAGAAGGCCTTTGACAAAATTCAACAGCTCTTTATGCTAAAAACTCAATAAACTAGGTATTGATGGAAAGTATCTCAAAATAATAAAAGCTATTTACAACAAACCTACAGTCAATATCATACTGAATGGGCAAAAACTGGAGGCATTCCCTTTGAAATCTGGCACTAGAAAAGGATACCCTCTGTCACCACTCCTATTCAATGTAGTATTGGAAGTTCTAGCCAGAGCAATTAGGCAAGAAAAAAAAAATAAAGGGTATTCAGTTAGGAAAAGAGGAAGTCAAATTGTCTCTATTTGCAGATGACGTGATGTATATTTAGAAGACCCTTTCATCTCAGCCCCAAATCTCCTTAAACTGATAAGCAACTTAAGCAAAGACTCAGGATACAAAGTTAATATGCAGAAATCACAAGCATTTCTATACACCAATAGCAGACTTAAAGGGAGCCAAATCAAGAATGAACTGCCATTCACAATTGCTACAAAGAGAATAAAATACCTAGGGATACAACTAACAAAGAATGTAAAGGACCTCTTCAAGGAGAACTACAAACCACTACTCAAGGAAATAAGAAAGGACACAAACAAATGGAGAAACATTCTATGCTTATGGTTAGGAAGAATCAGTATCATGAAAATGGCCATATTGCCCAAGGTAATTTATAGATTCAATGCTATCCCCATCAAGCTACCAATGACCTTCTTCACAGAACGGGAAAAAACCACCTTAAACTTCACATGGAACCAAAAGAGAGCCCACATAGCCAAGACAATCCTAAGCAAAAAGAACAAAGCCAGAGGCATCATGCTACCTGATTTCAAACTATACTACAAAGCTACAGTAATCAAAAAAGCCTGGTATGGTACCAAAACACAGATATAGACCAATGGAAGATAACAGAGGCCTTGGAGGGCAATGCCACACATCTACAACCATCTGATCTTTGACAAACCTGACAAAAGCAAGCAACGGAGAAAGGATTCCCTGTCTAATAAATGGTGTTGGGAAAACTGGCTAGCAGTGTGCAGAAAGCAGAAACTGGACCCCTTCCTGACATCTTACACTAGAATTAACTCCAGATGGATTAAAGACTTAAACATAAGACCTAACACCATAAAAACCCTAGAAGAAAACCTAGGCAAAACCATTCAGGACATAGGCATAGGCAAGGACTTCATGACTAAAATACCAAAAGCATTGGCAACAAAAGTCAAAATAGAC